>WOVY01000240.1:0-23775 GCA_013436015.1 Rhipicephalus annulatus | reverse complement strand
TTTTACTACCCTATGATAACAGTCCTGTCAATAGGGTTCCCAATATAAGTATATTAGTGTTTTTTTCACACATATGTCAAGGGCCAAGCACATTGACATTGACTAGAGGTAGAGCCTCTGTACGACACATTGGCTGCTACAGTTATCGAAAAGCTAAGCGCGATATTTGCACGATACGGTATACCGGCGGAAGTGTGCACCGACAACGGGCCGCAGTTTGCTAGCCGAGAATTTGCAGCATTCTCAAGAAAGTTTGACTTCAAGCATACCACATCGAGTCCCTTGTTTCCGCGATCAAACGGTCTGGCAGAGAAAGGAGTGCAAATAGTGAAGAGAATTCTGAAAAAGTCGAAGGAAGGAAACAATGATTTCTGGTTGGGACTTTGAATTACAGGGCCAGCCCATTGGACGACGGCCGGTCCCCAGGAGAGCTGCTTCAAGGTCGCTGGCTACGCACGCCCCTGCCCGATTTCAACGAGGTCCCACACATGGCCGTACAGAAACACAGCTGTGCACGCCGAACGGGTCATCCACTCAAGCCATTGGCTGAAGGGCAAGTCACCCGCATACGTGGTAAGAAATGGGCAACAAAGGCCAAGGTGGTCAGCATGACGCGACCGAGGTCGTACCACGTCGTCACGGAAGACAGCAACATTTTTCGGCGTAATCTACAGCACCTGCTCGCAACTACTGAGCCCTTCCACCCCTCCGCCGAAGACTTGGCCGATGAGAACGCCGATGCATCGATAGAGCAAGCTCCACCTCTGGTCCCGCGTTCGGAGGAGCCGCAAGTGCCCAGAAGATCGACCCGAGATAGGAGAGCACCCCGTCGACTGGCTACGATGACAATTTTGTGCAAATTCCGTAGTTACGTTCTCTCTTGATGTTAATTTTGTTTTTCCTTCAGAGAAAGGAAGATGTATCGTGTTTAGGCGCGCCTGAGCGAGCGCGCGTGCGCAGGTAGTCTACTGCGCACGCTATCTGTTTCCTTCTCTCCGCCTTGCAGTGTATAAAACCAGCGCACAATAAACCAAGGTGATTCTTCGTTGGGAGACGGCTGGCATCGGTTCTTGATAAGTACGAAACACGAGCGATCACAAACTGAGGGGATAGAAGAGATACGAAAGATGGAAGCACGGTCACTGGAGTCCGAGGACGGGGAACACTTGCGAGAGCTCTTGTCGGCGTCGGTAGATGGCGTAGAGCAAGTCCAGCCGGTCAGAGCTATACTGTCGTGGAAGGTCGGCGGCGGAAGGAGGTGACGTAGGGCGAGCCCAGTCGGCCAGAGCTACACTGACGTCGAAGATCGCAAGCGCGCGAAGCGCGCGCGCGCACAGCCGGTCGGCACGGAATCCAGCAAGCGACTCCCTGCTGCACCGGTCACTTAGATACAAACTAACCTTGGTCTATCCTCACGTTGTAACAGTGGCAGTGCAGAGTGTGCTGATCCACGCGAGTCTTAAGCGAGTTCCCATTGCTCTCCACATCAATACTACACTAGAAGCCTGCAGTCATATACAAAGGCTTGACTAAGATATAATTATTATTTATTATATATTTAGTTTGAGTATATAGAAATCACAAAGACAGAGGAAATAGGGAGGGAACAGGCTGACAACGCTACCTATATAAGGCACCAAGCCTGTCTGCTCCTTCGGGAGGGGGAGGCATTAAGGAAATAGGGAAGAAAGAAGGACGAGAGAAGAGGAAAGTTAAAAGAAAGAGGAAAACACACACCACACACACGAAAAATAGTCACATGAAAAATGTCTGGAATCGTGACGCCAGTCTGTTCGTTAAGAAGGTAAAAAGGCTCTCTGAGCCTGTCCGCCTAGAAGCAACATCCTCCTAGGAACAATTCAGACAAGTGATACATAATCACCCAATTTTATCTCATATGTGACAACAAACTTGGCACCTGACTATTAGGCTAATTATTGCACTTTTATTATGCATATCAGTACCTATATGGTGATGCATATAGGCGAGCATCACGTGACACTTGAATACATGAAGCTTAAGAAAGAAAATGTGAGTGAAAAGTGAAGAAGAAGGTGATCGGAAGAGAGGACCGGATGAAAAAATAACATTTACAAGACTTTTATACATCACAAGTTTAGATGCCAAAATACAGGACCCCTCTTTAGTGTATCTTTTTCTCTATTATGCATAACTGCAACAAAAAAAAAAGGTCCACATGATTGAAAAATAGGAAAATATTGCACCAGTACACAAAGACGGCGATAGGGTAGACGTAGGAATATTTTTAACATCAGTCTCCGGTAAAATACTGAGCATATGATTTATTCATGCATTTTAAAACGTTTCCCCCATAATTTTTTTTTCATACACCTCTACATGGTTTTCTTGCAGGGGTTTTCATGTACGACCCCAACCTGAGTACGTACATGACAGAGCTACAATGTTTTGACAATGTAAAAGTTAATGACATTTTTTTAGGAAGGCATTGGGTGTTAGTTCCGCATAATCTTATTGTTTTCAAGTTATTCTTCCTCGGTGTTTTAAACTCCTAGAATGGCTGAAGAACAATCTGAACGGACCACCAACTATGTGTCATCATAAATGACACGACCTCATCACTTGGACATGTGCAATCTGCTGTTCTCGAGGGCTCCGTTGTTAGTTCGTTGCCATATTTTACTTTTTTAAGTGATTGTTCACATGCCTCTACATCTACTACAACACTCTATGATGATAGCTGTGTATTACATCATCTCTTGAATGTGTTTTATTTCACTGCTGTATTACAGGCCGACCATGAGAAAGCTCCATTCTTGTGCGATAACCGGCACATCAACTTAAATGTAGTGTGAAGATGTGCCTGCAGAGAGCAGCATCGCCAACGCCAGGCTCTCTCAGCTCGTGCTTCAGTTCGCTGCTGTACCGGTCTCTGCTGGACGGTTCATCACGCTGTCTTGCCGTTGTCGTTAACTACTAATAAACCTCTTCACATTTGGTGGAGGGTGCTGTTTATCCCCGTCGCTACACCCTGGAGCTGCGAAGCCGCACGCTACCGCCCGTCATGACTGACAACGCCAACCCATCGGCGTCGTCGCCCAGTTCAACTGTCCCGGCCCTCCTAGGCTACGGGACCCGAAGGTCTTCAGCGGTGCGGATGGGACCGACTGGAAGATTGGCTCGAGCACTACGAGCTGGTGAGTGCCAATAACAAGTGGAACGAAGCCGACAAGCTGAGCCACGTCATATTTTATCTCACTGGCATCCCAGAATTGTGGTTTAACAACCACAAACACAACATTCCCACATGGAGCGTCTTCAAGACGTCATGTGCCGAAATGTTCGGTCGGCCGGCTGTCCGCAAGCAGCGGGCAGAAAAGCGCTTGCGCGTCCGCTCTCAGCAGTCAGGAGAAAATTTTACCAACAATATTGAGGATGTCGTCGACCTTTGTCGACGCGCGAATGACACCATGCCCTAGTTGGACAAGGTCAAACACATCCTCAGGGGCATCGACGATTGCGCTTTTCAAATATGCTCTTGGCTAGAAATCTAAGCACAGTTTCTGAAGTCGTCAGCTTGTGTCAAGAGCTACGATGAGTTGGGAGACGGCTGGACACGCACTCTGACTCGGCAGCCTCAGCGTGGTGGCGAGTCGCTGTCCAGTTTCGACACCTTGCCTGACAATTCACCGTTGCTTCAACAAGTCCGAGCCTTCGTCCGTGAGGAAGTCGCCCGTCAACTTTGTCTAGTGCCCTTTACTCACGAGACCACCACCCGTCTACCTGCCCCGCTTTGCACTGCTATATCGGAAGAGGTTGCACAAGCTGTTACCCTTGCGCAATACGAGCCGCCTCTATCTAGCCGTGTTCACTGCCCGCGTGTCGCACAGCTGGTAGGTGCCCCGGTCGCCTATACGCCAGCTGTTCAGCCTGTGGCCGCGCCCCTAACGTATGCAGCGCAGCCTGTGGCTCCTCCTGTTGCCTATTCGCAAGAGATGCAGCTGTAGCCGCGCCGCTCACATATGCAGACACTGTACATAGGCTCCCTCAACCACCCTACACCATGTGCTCACAGCCCACACACCCGGCTGCTTATACTGCACCTTGGGCGGCAGTACCAGTCGCCAATCCCTGGAGAACTGTTGTGATCCTCTCACGACGAACTCGTGGCCGGTCTTCTGAGTTGCTCGAAAGCTTTCGTAAACTGAGCAACGTTTGTGACCAGGCCAGAGAGGAAGCGTGACACTTATTGCTATTCTGTGCCTGCCATGCCTGACAAATGGTTGAACCAAGGGTTGGCAAGCCGCCCGGTCTTATGAATCAATCGTCAGTGAGCGTCCGTGGCGCGTACTTGCTGAAAGATTTGCTTTTTGGAAAAACTCAGCCGTGCCCACATGGCAGACCTGAAGGCCTTTGTCATGGTCTGACGAGCTCATGCCAGCGCCCTGCGGCACTGCGGGCAAGCAACAGGGCCCACCCGGAGCAGTGGACCGCGTTCAGACCCCGCACCGGTATAACTAGAACCCTACAACCGAAGACCCTCAGTTTACAGTCTAGCCTCAGTATAGTTGGTTTCTTTATGGCCTGTTTTCGTAAAGAAGTCCACCCCACCCAGTTTTTTGCCAGTGTTTCTCTTTTTTAAGTGTTCATGTGAATTTTATGTTTTTATGTTACTTTTGTCTAACATTAGGAATTCGTATTTATTTTATGTTTTAATGTTTCTTTGGCCAGATATTGAATGTCATTTTTGCTTTGTTTAACATTTCTTCCATGTTTATTTCGTCTACCGGCAAGGGAAGTTGTGACCTTGAACATTTCTCTTATGCGTGGAGAGAGGGACAAAAGTTGCTTTACCCCTTTGCTCGCGCAGCCGTCGGTGGTGTGTGTGTGTGCGTGCATGCTTTTGTGTGTCTGTAGGTGCATGCCCAGGAAAGTGCGCGTCGTGGCTTCATCTCATTGGCGTACACACTAGAGGTGCTCAGGGCCCCGACCTGCTGATGCCACACAGTCCAGCTGTGCTCTGCTCTCCGTTGTCGCCGAGAAGCCCCGCTGCCTTTTCCACCATGGCTCCTGCGCGAGGCCAGCAGACAGCAGCTACATGCTGCCGGCCGATGCCAGGGCGCCTCGCAGCCTATTCCGGTTCAGCCTCCCTGCTCCCTGGAGAGGTTCGGCCTCCCAGCGAGGTTCCTCTGTCTCCATTGAGAAATTCGGGGCCTCCAAACCACCACCGAAGCGGTGTTTGTCGGACACGCTTACCAATCACCAAGAGCAGCCACGAGCTATCAGGAGCCCCCTTCCGCGCCTCTGACCTCGCACTCGGGCACCGCATCCATCGAACAGTGTCACGCTCTTCCGCCCCCGTGCGGTGGACGCTATCCCGCCTTAGCACGACGTATACTAGCCTTATGTCCTTGTGCTCCCTTTCACAAATATTTTTATAGTGTCATGTGTTTATTTTGTTATTAATTTTTCTCCCTTATCATCATTTTTAACAACAGTTTAAGGGCTGGACTGAAGTTAGCTGTTGCTCATAGCAGTGTCATTTTAACTGCATAGGTGACGTTGAGCTGCCTTTGCAGACCGGTAAGCAGAAATTTAGGAGAGGAGGATGTGAGAATTGAGGCCAGCCTGCCACCTTTGCGCAGGCTTTTCAACCTCTTTCTCTGTTCTCATGTCCTGACATGACTCTCCCCTCCTCCCAGGTCTGCTGCACTTAGAGAGCTAGGAGTGGCGTTTAACCCCTCTCACCATGTAGCGGATGTCGACTGTGGAGTCGTGCACAAAGTTTCTCGGAGAGAGATCTCTCCGGGACGACTGAGTGTGAGCACGCATTTCTTTGCCGTCTGTAGGCTCCCTTTGTTTGGGGCTCGTTCCGACTTCGCTAACGGCAAATTGCACCCGCAGCAAATGCTTGCCTTTTGTCATTCCTTCCGAACGCTAGGCCGAAGAGCAGTGCGGTGTCCTAGTGCGTGGCCAGGTAACGCCGACCCGTATCTCTCTGAAGCCAATGCGAGCGCCTTTGCCCTTGCTCAAGCAACCGAGCCTTTGTTTCGGTGTCTCCAAGAATAACTTTTACAACGGAGACGTGCTCGTTGCACACCTGTGTAGTACTTCTCGCCCGTGGCACGGATAAGCCTATTTGCTTTCCCGCCGCGCCTTTGCAATAGCATGACGATAGTTATAGCGCGAGAACAAAACAAAGACACAAAGACGAAAGGACACGAAGGACACGAGCGGTCGTGTACTTGGTGTCCTTCTTGTTTCGGTGTTGTCGTTTTCTTCTCGCGCTATAACTATCGTCATGCCATAACAACTAGCCCAAGCTGCCACACTTCTAAATTTGCAATGGGCTCTGTACAGCGTTTTGGTGTTGCCGCAGACAATAAAGTGTTGCAACCTTGAGCAGTATCGTTTTCTCACCATGACGGCGGTTAACGCGTGCCCTGCGGCTCGCTAAGAGTGGACCAACGCTATTGGCCGTAATCCTTCGGGATATGTATACACTACAATGTATATATCTTAAACATAGTCGTGGTACAAAACAAGGGTATGCAAATTACTATGAACCAATTAAATATTTGAAATCAGCATAAAAAGTTACGTATGAGCGAAAATTTCATTGGACTGTTCAACAGATGAAAAAAGATAGCAGGTTGAATCTCCCCTTGAAATAAAGCTCCTGTAGACAACTCACTTTTTATGTCAACTTTCTTGTATGATAACGGCGCACGTGGTTTACAAGGTGGTGTCTTTGTGAAAAGGATGCATTGCAGTGGCCACAGTAGAATGGACGCTCTCCTGTGTGGCGACGCTTGTGCCTAATGAGGTTCGCCTTCTTTGAAAACGACGCACTGCAGTGGTCACAGGAAAATGGGCGCTCCCCAGTGTGTGTGAGCATGTGACCCATGAGGCCACCTTGCTGTGAGAACGATGCACCGCATTGGTTACAGGAAAAAAGACACTCTCCTGTGTGCGTGCGAAGGTGCCTTGTGAGGTCACTGTCCCGAAAAAATGCAGCTGGGCAAGGTGGCACTGGAAGGGGCGCTCGCCTGTGTGTCTGTGAATGTGCTTTTCATTGTTTCCTTTGTCCTTGGTCACATAGCTGCACTGACGACACGAATGCAGTCTGCTATGTATGGACACGAGTGAATTATATGCCTCACGGGACGCTGAAGACAAGGTACCTGCAAAAGCACAGAGACAAGAGGAAGGCAATGAAAACCATGCACAAGCATTGTCTGACACTGCACTACAGCATGAGCAAATGAAGAAATATTACTGTACTTGTAAATGAAGTACACAATCACCTTTGCTTATGCGAGCTACATGTGACTGGAGCAATAACCGTGCTACAATGACATGGTTACAAGCAGTTTCTACCTCTCTATAAATAATATGTCTAATACATGCAAAAACCTCCAGTGAATGCACAGGAATGCAATTTCGATCTTATTCTGATACTATACCCCAATGACAAAGTTTATTTTTAATATAATAATAGATTTTGCACCAGCCCAGTAAACATTTATTGTATTTTCTTTTCCTTCCACATAAAAATATCCGTAAGATACTGCACAGCAATCAAAGGACTTTATAATTCAATGCATGAAACATAAGAAATAAAATATGAGTGTACAAGGTTTATATAAAATAAACTTCAAAAAATATGAAAAGGAAAACAAATCATTCCGAAGGGATAGAAATGGCATCACAGTTTTGGTGGTTAGAAAAGCTGCTGGCAAATTTATGTGGAATGCACAATAAATAGGTTCTGCGTACTCGTACAGTTTACACATTTCCCATAACTGTCTCTAAACTAGTACATCAGTGACTGCATAATGATTGTATATGACATAAGCAAGCTATGCAATATTTCAGACACTTAACCGAAGAGACATATCAACACAAATTCTTGTTTATCACTTAACCGTGAAAAAATTTCGTTAGCTCAGACAAAACATCTGTGTTGACCAAATGCCAAACTCCCGATAATATGAAAAAAAACCATAATACTTCTAACATATACACATTTTTTTCTTCATAAATTTGTAGATCCTCTACTTATTTCACAAAAAATAGGAGGAAGAGTCGCAAGTTTTGTAATCCTGTAACTTTGTTCACAATGTGGCCAAGCTCAACGACCTGCCATCTTTAATAAGCCTGAAAGGTGTTCTGCACCATACCCATACCTACAGCCTCTGCCATTACCTATACCAAGTGCACACGTCTATTCTGGAGGTAAATTGGCTGGCAGTTCGCGTTCAGCACTCCACAATCACCAAAAAAGTTATCCTGGTTGAAACCGAATATGAGCGAATTACAAGAGCTTCGTGCCATAAAACAACACAGATTCAGGCCTCGAACAACTAACATGTTTGAATTATCAAGCTTTCACTGTACACTGAATGCAGACAATGACTATTAAACTTATAATTATGACTGTCCTTATATACCAGGATGGTCACACTTCCTTGGATATGTTAGAAAACAGTGCAATCAACTTAATGCACTGCTTCCATTTTAAGCATCGCTGAGAGAAAAGGCAGAGAAACATATGAATGATCAAATCAGGAATGGTGCAATGTTTGATGATAGATGAGAATGAGAAAGGTTTAAGCTAATATAAATGGTTGTAGCTGAGTGAGTGAAACTGTAAAAAAATTAGTTTATGTGTCCATATCAAACATTTTGTTCACATGAAAACAATACACACAAACACATGCACAAATGTTTGTGAGGGAAAAATGCATTATAAAGAAACACCACGTTCCCACTGTATGCTTACATTCAACAGTATAAAATCAAAGTGTCACTATTAGGTGTTGCCCTTATTAACATGCAAATTTCTTTCTCTCGGCACATGCGGATGTGTGAAGAAGTGCATGAATAAATGCCTAACATTTACCAGTGCTTTGAAAGACAGGCAATACTGCTTTACGCTCACGATACATAAGCACTACCAGGAAATTCGTCATACAGTTCTTTGAAATATCAACTGACAAAACAATGCAAGGAACTCAATAGTCGGTTTCACTTGTTTCAATAAATTCTTCTTTGGAGCAGTCCACAGACATTGCCACGTCACCACCACACTCTCACGTTCACAGAATATTAAGCAGCAGCACAATCACGAAATGGTAAATGACTTCCAGGAGGACATTGATGCGATACCATGCTGGCAATATCCAAAGCATCAAACTTCGTTCCTTCATAAATGAATGGACACATCTGCAAAAGCACACAGACAACTGTTAAAGCCAGCATAAACAACACAATACATTCAATATCAGCTAGGCTATGAAACTTTTTTAGTATTGTAATTTCATGACTACTTTTTCAGTACCTATTTGATTAGCTACCTATTTTTTGAAAAGACAACCTCTATACATAATGCAATACAAATTTGAGCACTTGCATTGGATGGTAAATGTCGTATTGAACTAGAGCTGCGGTGCGTTGCAGGTGCATACAGGATATGGAAGATTTAAATGTTGCTGTGAACCAAACCAATGAGCTATGAGTCCATTCCCTTATCGTAGCACAAATTGTGGGTAGACTATAATAAACAGAGGCCCTGTGGTTAAATAATGATCAATGCATTATATGTCGATGCCAGAAAATCAAACGTGTAGAGAGTTACTTTTAAACATTGTGGGGCATTTAGAATGTGTCTTACGAGAGTCATAGTGATAATGAAGTGCTGAACTTTGAAAAGAACGCACATGTGAGACTTCAGCCAGTGAGTAAATACAATTTCATGAACAATATTTTCGTACAACACTGTGTCTCTTTACTACGGAAACATAAAATGAGTATTCAGTGTCGTAAATGGGGTTTGCACGCTGAAAAAAGGAATGATCAGCCGAAATGTTGAAAAACAAATATCAGTGAAAATGAAAAAAACAAGCAGGGTTGCAGAGGATTCAAAGAGAGACAGTACAGATGGTGTTGAGTGCTGAAATTTAAAGGTTGAGCGACAAAAAGTGTAAAGGCAATCTATTACATTCCACTGGTTTTTCTTAGTATCCAGGTTAAATGGTGTAAAGACAACAAAGTGAATACAGCACAAAGAAAGAGCAAAATGTATACGCATTGGTGTGATCAATGACTATGGCCAAACGTAACGTGACATTAAAAGGACATAAAATCCTGACTGCAAAACCTGCGCAACTAAAAATAATAAAATCACATTGATGCCATAAATGGTACAACGTCTGTCTTTCTTGCCCATTCTCGATCCCTGTGAGAACATGAACGGCAAACATGTCCTATCAAGATGCATTTACTATGAGCACAGATACCAAGAATGTTTTCATAAAAAACAGTGATCATTTCAACGCCTTGGTAGAGATTATTTGCTATCTTAATGCTTACTATCAACTAAGTTCTCATGTAATGACAGTGGGCACGTGATCAGCAGTGATGGTAGAATACATAAGTAAAAAGAAGGAAGGCATATAGAACCACAGTAAAACATGGGCTACTAAAGAATGAAGTAGCTACTCATCAAGTGGCCTCGTGGTTGTAGGTACTAACAAGCCAATAGCATGAAAATACAAGCGTTACTTATCCTCAGCTATGAGGGTGAGGCTGACACTAGTGTCTCAAGAACAGGCACTAAAGTGGCTGTTGCTTAAGAATGGCCCCATGAAACAGGAAGCTGTCAGATAACATAAAAATTGATAGATGAAGTGGGATGTGTCTTCTAATACTATTGGCAAAGTGGGGGTTTCACACTGTATCTATATTTGTATACATTCAATCAGAACATGCCAAACACGCCGGTTCTTAAACTTCTCACAACACTATACAGGTGTCGTATTGGGCACAAAGCTGTGTTAAGAAGAGATAAGATTCGAAAAAAAAAAGTTGCATTAATTTGTAGCCTAGGGCAATGAAATTTTTGCGGTATATACAGGTTTTTATCCCAATTAAAATATGTAATAAGTTGTACAATAGGTTACACAATTTTAATTTTAAGCCATGGCAATGTGTAAATTTCAGCTTTTTTTGAACAAACATTTTCTGCTACTAAACTTTTATGGTTCTGAGCCATTATTGGCCCATATTGCTTTACCTTAGCTGTAGAATGCAAATAATTATCAAGAAAATGCGTATAAAAGTTTTACTGGACAAAAAAATTGTAATGTGAGAATTCGTAGAATCCTCAGTTCATTCTAAATTACTTAAGGTTTGAAGAAAAGAAGTATACAGTTAAAGGTTCCTGTTATTTTTTTTGTTATATACAATATTAAACAGATGTAACAGACAATCATGCCAGGATGATGATATGTGGTGTTTTTTGGCACAAGGGCCATTTGATGGCCAAAGAGCGCCAGTTTCATGGGACAAAGAATGTGGACAATGATTGTGATTAGCGGCTGTATAAGGGCCATAAAATTCCTCGCAGTAAGGCGGGTAAAAACATACAAGTAATAAAATCATGACCATGCCGTGAAAGGTGTGGGTGGTGTGAATAGGTGACAAAAGTTGGTGATAATAAAAAACGATGGTGGACATGTATGGCATTAGCACAAGTACCTTACTCGTTCATACCCTTGCATCCAAGGGCCGTGAGGCAAGTGCTTTCCTGTGTAGCCACCGCAGCAAAAACCTCTCTGGAGCGGTTGTGCTACGGAATGCCCGGGTATAAGATATGAAAATTATGAATTTCCTTTAAAAACGCTAACAATGATTTATTACTAAAAAGCGGTTTCCCACCAACGAACATTGCAGGGTGTAAAGGTATATGTTGTCGGTAGGGTAATGGAAAGTATTGTCTTCTTAGAGTGTCTAACTCTTTACATTGAATTAAAACGTGAAGAACTGTTAATGCCTCACCACATTTATCACACAATGGTGGATCACCACCAGACAAAAGATGTGTGTGTGTCGTGTATGTGTGTCCTATCCTGAGTCTTGTTAGTGTTACCTCTGGTAGACGTGATTTTGATACTGGTGGCCAATGGCCAAGGTGTGGCTTGATAACGTGTAGTTTGTTTTGTGTGTGTGTATCCCACTTGCTCTGCCAGTAGTCCCTGAGGTTTCGTTTGAGAGACAGGCTTAAGATCAAGGGCCGGGATTAATATGGGTGTAGGGGCAGTGCTTTCATGGACAGATGCAGCAAGCTGATCCGCCCTCACGTTGCCTTGGATCTCACGGTGCCCTGGCACCCAGCACACTACAACATGTTGTTTGAGTGTGTAGAGTGTGCACAAAATGGAGTAAAGTGAGACAAGAACCGGTTTTTTTTTGTTTTTTAAGACTGTGCAGAGCCGTTACCACACTGAGGGAGTCTGTATAAATTACTGCTTTTTGTATTTGTAATTGTTTGATGTGTTTAGCTGCCACAAGTATCGCGTACGCTTTCGCTGTGAAGATACTTGTGCCTGGATGTAGAGGGCCAGCATCCGAAAAGGATGGGCCGACAGCAGCGTAGGACACAGAGGAGTTAGTCTTGGAGGCATCTGTGAAGAACTCAGGACGTGTGTATTTGTGTTGAAGTTCCAGAAAGTATGTTCGGATATGGGCAATAGGTGCTTGTTTTGTAACTTCTAGGAAAGACGCATCGCAGTCTATAGTCTGCCACTGCCATGGTGGCGGGTATGCTACAGGAGCTATTAAACTGTGTTCAAGTGACACTTCAGTTTCTTCAGCTAGACACTTCAGGCGAACTGAGAAGGGCTGCTTTATCGAAGGCCTGTTTTGAAACAGAATGCAGCTCGACAGATCATTAATGGTAGAGAACGAGGAGTGCTTTTTGTCTGTTTTCACCTTAAGAAAATATACAAAGGACATGTAAGTTCTCTGTAGATGAAGCGACCATTCATTTGACTCAACGTAAAGGCTTTCTACAGGGCTGGTGCGAAAAGCACCCGTAGAAAGGCGAATGCCCAAATGGTGCACGGGGTCCAGCATCTTCAAAGCACTTTGAGTTGCAGACTGATAAACAACGGCCCCATAATCTAAGCGGGTGCGAATGAGGCTTCGATACAGATGAGGCATTGCCTATCACTACCCCAAGTAGTACGTGACAACACTTTTATAACATTCATGGCTTTTAAACATTTTGTTTTTAAATACTTGATGTGCGGTACGAAGGTCAACTTGTTGTCCAAGATTAAGCCTAAGAATTTATGCTCGGCTTTGACGGACAGACTGTTGCCCGTTCAGTCGAATGTCAGGTTCCGAGTGCACGCCTCTCTTTCGAGAGAACAAGACACACGTGCTTTTTTGTGGGTTAAGTCAAAATCCGTTTTCATCTGCCCATTTGGAGTCCTTGTTTAAACCTAGCTGAACCTGCCGTTCACACATTGCCAAGTTGCATGACTTGAAGCCAAGCTGAACGTCGTCGACATATGTACAATAGAACATATTGCGGGGGATGGACAAGTGCAAGGAATTCATTTTGATAATAAAAAGTGTGCAACTAAGCACACCACCTTGTGGCACGCCTGTTTCCTGGACAAATGTTTGGGAGAGCTCACTGCCCAGACGGACACGGCATGTCCGGTTTGACAGGTAACTTTCGATTGTATGAAACATTCTACCGCGCACACCAAGGTGGGACGGGTCTCTTAGAATTCCGTAACGCCATGTTGTATCATAAGCTTTTTCGATATCGAGGAACACAGAGAGAAAATATTGTTTATGGACGAAGGCGTCTCTGATCTGTGCCTCGATATGAACAAGGTGGTCTGTGGTGGATCTACTTTCTCGAAACCCGCACTGAAATGGGTCGAGCAAATTGTTTGTTTCAAGGAAATGTACAAGTCGGCAGTTTATCATTTTTTCGAATACTTTGCACAAGCAGCTTGTAAGTGCAATAGGCCTATAACTTGAAGCTAAAGAAGGATCCTTGCCCTCTTTCAAAATGGGAATAATAATAGCCTCTTTCCAGGAGTTAGGGATAGTGCCAGAAAACCAGATAGCATTGTACAAACAAAGTAAGGTTTTTCGTGTTTCGGCTGGTAGGTTTTTTAACATTTCATACACCACACGGTCAGAACCTGGGGCAGAAGTACTGCAGGAATTTAGAGACTTTCGGAGCTCAGCTAGACTGGAAGCTTGGTTATATGCCTCATATCTAGTGGATTGTGTTCGAGTTTCTGCTTTTCTATTCTTGGTCTGTATTTTTGGAAAGTGTCAGTATAGTGGGACAAACCGGATACCCGTTCAAAATGTGGCCCGAGGAAGTTTGCCTGATCTTCCAAGGTATCACCTTGATTGTTTACGAGTGGAAGTGTGTGTACTTGTTTCCCTGCTATCCTACCGACCATGTTCCAGACTTTAGCCTCCTGTGTGTATGAACTGATCCCTGACAAAAACTTCTGCCAGCTTTCTCTTCCGGCCTGCTGACGCGTTCTCCTAGCTTGAGACTTCATTTTCTTGAAGGTGTCAAGATTTTCGGCTGTCGGTGAGTTCCGAAGCAGCCTCCAAGCTCTGTTTTGCTGTTTGCGCGCGTTTCGGCATTCAGAGTTCCACCATGGCACACGCCGTTTTCCAGGGTGTCCATTTGTTTGTGGGATGCATTTTGTTGCAGCATCAATCAAAAACGCTGTGAAGAAGTTGACAGAAACATCAATGTTCAAAGTACATATGTCATTCCAACCTAGACGAGCGATGGTATAAAACTGTTCCCAGTCGGCTCTGTTTATGAGCCACTTGGGAACACGTGGTGGACACTCAGTTACTGTATTTGTGCTCAAAATTACGGGGAAGTGGCCGCTTCCGTACAGATTACTGACGACTTTCCACTGGAGTAGAGATACAAGAGATGGAGATACTATGCTTAGGTCTATGGAGGAGTAGGTGTTATTGGTGAGATTATAATAGGTTGGTTCTTTTCGATTTAGAAGACACGCGCTTGACTAGAGAAGTAACTGTTTGATCAGTCGACCTCGCGCGTCATACCGAGAGTCACCCCATAGCCTGCTATGCGCATTAAAGTCTCCAAGGAGAACATAAGGTTCCGGAAGTTCATCAATTAAAGAGTGTAAATCACGTTTTTGCAGCTGATAGCTAGGAGGAATGTAAATAGTGCAGATTGTGATCAGTTTATCAAAAAGAACCGCTCGAACAGCCACTGCCTCAAGGGATGTTTGGAGTTGTAAGTGTGTGCATGCAATTCCTTGATTCACTATGATGGCAACACCTCCGGATGATGTCATGGCATCATCACGGTCCTTTCAAAAAATAACGTATTACGAAGAAAATTTGTGTGTTTGAATTAAGGTGTGTTTCTTGTACACACAGCACTTTTGGTGAGTGTTCGTGTAAGAGTTCTTGGTTGTCGTCAAGATTTCTGAGAAGGCCCCTGGCGTTCCATTGTATAATTTGAGTGTTCATGGTGAATGTAAAATAATGCTGTGTGTACGAAAAGCGTGTGGCTGTTTAGACGGGCAGTTTGAGTTCACTTAACAGGGCCGTCACCAGGCCCTGTTATTTGCTTTTTTGTTTTCTTGGCGCGCTCCAAGGAGCCACGCCGCTCTTTCGGCACCAAGGGTGCGACGTATCCATTGCCCCCTCGGAGGCACTGGATGCCCGCACGTGCGGGCTGTTAGTTTCGGATTTCGGGCCTCGCCTGGTGAGGGGAGGCCTTGAGACCCAAAGACTCTAGAGTCCCTGGTCTCTGTTTGGGAGTAGGCGGTGTAGCCTGGGCTACTACCGCCTTGGGGGCAGGTGCCACAACCGCCGGCTCGGTATGCGCAGGGCCGAAGGAGTGGCGAGGGCTGGTGCGGCGGTGCCCCCTGACGCGCCGCATCAGCGTATGTAGGTCCATAGAATGGAGCGACTCTTCGCCGTGCTTCCTTAAATGATATGTTCTCCTTCACCTTTGATGTAATTATTTCTTTTTCTTTTTTCCAGTATGTGCAGGAGCGTGAATATGCGGCATGGTTTCCTTCGCAGTTTACACAGGGCCGCGTTTGCTGCCACCGGGTGGCACGAACCTTTCGAGGCAAAAGTGTTCGGTTCACCCATAGCCGCCTAAAACCGGCTTGACTTGGCTGAAAACGTATGAGTAGACGGCGACAGAATCGCCGTGTTGGACATTTTTTGGGGACGTTTAGGTGGTGGGAACGAAAGGTCTAAGATTCCTCACTAACTTGTGAGGATCTTTACCGTGCGGTGGTTATTTATCCGTGGTCTTTGCTTGGCCGGGAGCCTTATGCATTCGCGAGAACCGCCTCTGCGCATAGATACGCGGTCTCGTTCTGTAATACTGCCTATAAGCAATGTGGTAACGACTTGCCCGATCATGAACACCGTGTGTTTATGCTATTTGTGGATGTATGCCGTACGTGTATGTCTGGTAAATGCGTGTGTAGCGTAAGGATCGATGTGTCGCTTCGGTGAAGTGTATGTTTGCGTCAAAACTTTCATTGAAGCTTCTTCTTGCGTAACTGCGTGAGACAGATACGAAATGCACAAGTTGGAAGCGATGGAATATCACCAGGCGTTCACACGACATTATTTTCCAAGTGGCTTAATGTGTTGTCGCCGATTACGATAATCGGTTTTCTAAGCTATGTCTTTTCTTGTGGGTGTATACAAAGAAAAAAAAAGAAATAAAGTTGAAGATATGCTGGGAGCACTATAAATATTCGCTCAAATTGCCACCTTAAGCGTCTTCTTAAAATTAAACAGTGCCGCAAGGCAGTCGTGCCTTGCGGTGAAGTGCACGCTGTGTATTGCGGTAAAGCATACATATTGCGCGCGCTCGTGTTTGAATTGGAAATGTAGCACTGACATTGGGCCTCGTGTGTGCACCTATATTGTACACGCGCTATCCTCTGCCTCATCAGTGACGATGCGGCAGTCAGTATCGTCATCATCTTCAGCTTGTGTAACAAGCACAGAACAATTTACCAAGTAAAATATATTTTGTGGCAGGCAATTCGCAGGCATTCAGATGTTAGTTCATTGCAGGATTAATTCAAGATTGTTAAATGGCACCTCACCTTCGAATAAACGAAACATGCATATGAGAGGCTTCAGTCGTACTTTCAAATTTTTGCCATGCCTCAATTAAAAATGATTATAAAGGAAATAATTGCTAAGGCGGGGTGTAGATTACCGATCACAATTCAATTACCATTCATATTTAGAAACTAAAAAAATTTGTAGCTCATGTTTTCCTATCGAGTAAGCACAAAAATAACTGTTGAAGTATGGTCTACAATTACTTACACAGTTTGCAAGAAATAGATCTTTGAAACGGATGTTGTGCCAGAACTAAGTGCAAGGTGGTTAGAGGAAACTGGTTATGACCCGACATAATAGCGCATGTTCGAACGTTTTACATGGGCTGCTTGTTGGCAAAATGGGGTGGGAATTAGGTAAGTGCCTGCAGGGGATCTGCACCAAGAGACGAAACCTGCTACAATCTTTTTCATAAATTTCATTATTTGTGTCAAGCATGCGTGCACTCTTCATTGTTGGTGTTCTCTCAGGGAGCAAGTATATGGCATACGCTTGAAATCTATACGTTACCCCCTGCGATTTGAAGGTGTTATAGCAGTGGACATGAACGTGCAATGTAGCTGAAAACATTGCTGGCACCAACTTCTTAAACAATCTGAACCCGCTTATACTACAAAAGTTACCACGTGACTTCAGCCAAATAGTTTCTAACTGTTGTGGTTACTGTCAGATAAAAGTAATAATGAGCTAGTTGGGGCTTGACAACAGTCTTGCTTTACTGTATTAAAATACAGTAATTTAGTACCTGCATATTGAACTGACCACTTAGTTATTTTTTTTATTTGTGGTCCTATTTGTTACAGTTTTACTTTCAAAATATTTCATACAAGGTGGTTAAGTTTTAAGTCCATACAGTGGGCAAATTTTATCAGCAGTACCGCATGCTGTACAATCACTTTTACTTCTCCTAGAAGCAGGGTGTTCCACTATTCCGGTATGTCTCGGCTGGGCTTCTCGACCTCGACGACTGTACATGTGTAAACAGTTTGCCAAGTGTAACTACTTACTCCCCCATAACTCTAAATTTTGTCGAGCCAATAAATAATTGGCAGTAAGGACCAGTTACAAAACCCTTTTTTATGAAGTGCTCATTAATCAGGGACTAACTAACAATTCTGTACATAAACGATGACAGCAGCCACTTCTCCACAGATTGAACGATTAGGTTGTACTAATAAAGCATTAATATAATCAGACTTTTTTTTTTGGAAAGTAAATACAATGCATAAATAGTCTTACCAGTCCGTGATTCAATATTGTAGCTAAACTATTGTTGAAAGCCAGAGTCATTTACAAATGCCATGTGAATTCCCGGAAAGCGCTAGGTAGTTTTATATAAATTGGAGATGTCTGCAAAAAAGCAAAAAGCCTACGTTTATGTTGAGCATAAGTCCAAGTGAACATGCATGCATATGTTCATGAACTAGTTCCCTGTAACATGTGGTCCAACAGCTCTAGCTTAAAAGCTTCAGGCAGCTTTTATGCTGCTCCAAAAAGATTTTAGTTGTACCACAAGCTCCGGATATGCCTTTTATGAGTCATGTCACTGTGCCTGTTGAGTCTTTAAATAAACAGGTTTGAAGGGGATGCTAAAATTTTTTTTTGAAAGGGTGAGTATCAGAGAGCATTAATTTATTAAAGTCTTCAATTTTATTATGTTAGCTCTGAGGCTTGCAGATATGTTAAATGAGCATGGTCATATGAGTAACACCTCATAGGTCAATAATTTTTGGGTTGACAGCAAGGTATGAAGAGGCATGCTTATGAAAATTGCAGAAGTAGAAGTAATGAAGTTGTCGAGAAGACTTTGTTAACAGTACATTTACAAGCTTCACGCACAATTTGCTTTCCAGCAGGGTGAATTTACTTTTGCTGATGCTTCCGATGGCATCATTGCACTTCATCAGCACTGGTTTTATGCAATGCACATGACGATCTTGTTTTTTCAAGGTTCATGTACTGATTAAAAAGTATAGGATCAAGAAACTTACATGCTGTCTTAAGGCATAATCAGGCTCACCATAGAGGTAATGGTGACATTTTAGTGAGTTGTATGTGGGAGGTCTGTGTACATACATCATAGTAATCTTGCAATGCTGTAGCTTTATTTGTGTAACGAGTGAAGCTTCTTTTCCTGTTAAAAATTTCTGCCAAGCATACAAGTTCCAACAGCAGGGTTTGCCCTTGGGTAAAGCAGGTGGTAAGAGTGAGCTTATTCAGAAGCCCTTCAAGAGTACCCACTAAAGGAATTAGTACCTATAGGGCGAAAATTCCAGTGCACCAAGAAGGGCAAGGGAGGACAGTGCAGGTTAACATTTCAGGAGGGCATCTTCTGGACATCATCCTTCTCTAGCCACAAGCTTGTATGGCCAATGTTTAGCAGACTCCTACTAACATAAACTAGGTATAAATGTTGCTTCTCTATTGCAAGATGACACACCATATACCTTTTGAGAGTCTCCTCACCACAAGCCCTTACATTAGCCTAAAAATATTTTTTTCTACGGTGCCCTTTTTTTGTCCTAAACAGTTGTCTGAAGCAACAATATGCACATTGTGACAGTCTAGCTGGTACCTCAGAGATGGCTCCCGCCATCACGATGTATACTCCACTCAAAATGTAAGACACTGCAAAATGATAGTCCGGTGTGCGTGCATACGACCTTGAACATGCAAGCAGTGACCACTTCTCTTGTGTTCTCTGCACTGGCACATGCTTGTTGCACACCTGTTCAAGATTGTGACAGTGAAATTAGTTCTGGCAATGCTGTCTCATAGGTAAGACTGTGTACCCCTTAGGAACACCATGGTGGAGCGAGCAGAGATTCATATCAAATGTAGTAATAAACTGGCAACACCATGGTGATATAAGCACACTTGCATTCATTTATTACATGTTTATTGAGGCAGACATCACACGCATATACTCTAAGGTCTTTTGCATCAACAATGCCACATACATAGTTTAACAATGGTTGTTAATGAGCAAGATGATGCATAGCTTCAGGGAGGTAATTAAGCTAAGGGGGAAAATTATAGATGCCTAAGCACCACTGGAAAAATAAAAAATCACAGAAAAAGAGCATCGGTCGCAGCTGAACTACAGAAAATATTTACACTGCACCCCACATTCGCATCGTCTAGAATTTTCCCTAATAATGTTATACCAACCTGCCTAGCAGCAAGTACTTCTAAGGTAATAAAGTGCAGAATGACACTTGCATAAGACAGGGAACAGGACGCGAGTTAACTGCCATCTATCTTTGTTTGTGCAGGGTGTCTACCAACCTGGGAAAGTCGGGGAATTGGGGCCTTGCTGGAAAACTGTAAGAACTTTGGTAAAACCTGGCTGATTCATGGAAACTGGCGGCAGTCTGTGCCACCATCACAAAAATAAGCATTACCCTTGATCAATACTCAAAAAGTCACTCCTTCGACTGCAACTACCATGAACAGCTAGAAGAGGCCTAAAAAAAGACAATGCATAACTGTTTTTTTCTTAGTGTACAAAAAAAGGATACACCGACCAAATTAACACAAAGTTTACTGATGTTTGGGCACCTGATATTGTTCTTAATGACAGCCATAAGAAAGGTACATCGTATTTAAGTATGACTAGGTGCGTGATGTAAGCACCAAAAGTATATGGTCAGCGTTCCATAAATCTTATTGAGTATATGTGCAGCTGTGTGAATGTGTAGGGATTCCAGGTGCTGGCATGATGCAAGCTTGTTTTCTTCGACTAGAACACGGTTGCTTGACCAGTCAATTTGAAAGCCTGTATATTCCGCATGTTCAGCGAGGGCATCCAAGGCCACCCATGATTTGGTGACTTCATTTTGAACTGTTGTGTTGTTTAACTCTTTCATTGAAATCACAGGTCTCATAGACTGACATGTTGTCACACTCGTGGCAGACTACAGTGTAAAGAAGACATACAGAAACTTCGCTCGTCGGCAGCTTATTCTTCCATTGACTAAAGCATTCCTTAGCTTCCATGTTGGTACATGCACTATTTTGATGTATGTTCCTTCTACATATCACATATCATATCTGGCTTTCCAAGCACAGCATTTCTCACATCGGTAAATTTGTGCATATTTGTCGTGGCCACAAATTCGGCTTGGCTTGAAGGCCTTTTAGTTTGGTGCTTAGGTTAGAACTGCCATCACAAGAGGTTTTCTGGGCTATGTCTTGCCTTGTTAATATTATTGCTATTATTATTATTATTGGCGATGCAACTGCAAACGTCCTCCGCTATGCACTTATTGCAGATATTTCAAGAGTAGCACACTCTCTTCTCATTTCATTCCCTTGAGATGGTGTTATTAAATCCATGAGCATTTTTTATCATTATGTTCATAGAAGAGTACGTAAATGAAGGTAGCATGAAGGTAACCAAAACACGCAACTTAGCTTCGCGAAAAAAGCCTACTGGCTTTTTCAGCTTGCCTTTGTTGTACATAACCTGGTCACTCCTCACAACGGTGTTCATGCTGTCTGAGACGCATCTGGAAGCTAAGTTGCATGTTTTGGTTGCTGACAAGGAAGGCTTCTTTTCAACTCTAGATGGCTCTATGTATAATGATAAGGTAGCCACTGGTTTGGAAAAAAGCTGAATAAATCATTTTCTGAGCAACTGCAGCCAATCAATTTATGTGGATGACATGCATCTTCACTTTCACATGCAAAGTCTGGTGTACCCCAGGGATCAATCATGGGACCATTTTGTTTTCTCATTTACATCAACGACATTGGACATGGTTTGTCATCTACTATCAAATTATTTACATACAACTACATCATTTATAGAAAAATTGACAGTACCCAAGCTAACGAGTCATTATAGTTGGACCCTAATAAACTCACATTTTGGTGTCACCATGGCAAATTAACACTTCCAAAACGAAGGCCATGACGTTTACAAGAGCATATAAAACAAAAATGAGTCAATATGAAATTCAAGCTCTCCCCATTGAAAAAGTATCCCTATTTAAGTATCTTGGAATTCATTTATTTGCTGACCTGCCTTAGAATAAGCGCATCGATATCATAACTAGTGAGGTGTCAAAAGCACTTGGATTTATTAAAAGAAACCTTTACTTGGTGAACTATACCTCTAAAATGCTAGCATACACTACACTTGTCCGTTCAAAGATAGAATATGCATCCATCATCTAGAACCCACATAATCATATCTCATCAATTAACTAGAATTAAAATAAAATGCAGCAGGATTTATCACCAAGTGGTATTCTCGCAAGTGCAGCACTATACACACTCACTTTCATTACCCCTTCTTAAAAAACGCAGACTGTCGTCACTGTTGTTGCATTTTCGTACACTTTATCATAGTAAATGTGCCTTCATGAAGCTTGTACAAACACACCTCATAATATTTTGAAACATATTGATCACCAATTCAAAATACACCCTTTTTTGGCACGCACAGTTATGTATCAACACTCACCATTACTTCGAAGCACACATCACTGGAACACACTGCCAAGCGACATTCCTTGATTCATTGATCGTGCCACCTTTGTAAACCAATTCGATATTTTCTTGGACATATGACTTACCTATCTGTGTGAGTTTTAAGTGCATGTATGTGCTTATTTTTACTCTTCTTTCATTTTAAATATATTTTCTCCTTAAAGATGATAGTCTTGCTTGGGATACTCCAATGCAAAAATTTTGGTCTGTCAGCGAAAAGGCTCAAGTACGACCACATCCACAGCATCCACCAGTATTGCTCAAGTTTCTGCGTTCATACTTGTACGATTGTCAATAAAAAGCAAATATTGAACATATTTGAGGCACAATATCAACACGTCGATATTGTGCACTGTGTTTATTTATACTAGCAAAGGTATAAATAAGTAATTCTAAGCACTGCAGCTGACAATGCGACGCTTCGCATGGAAAGGCGAGTCTCTTACGTTTTTCTAAGACGATACTGTGCTGCTACCTGTCTTGAAATCTACAAAATATGGCCTCCAAGATTGCACGCATGCTGCGTGCTGCGTGCTCGCTATAACAAAGGCCATCCTTTCGTTTTCTGAAATTACCGCCAGATAGCGCTCATGTCTCACGCAACACCTCCAGGATCCCATTCTCCAGTTTTCTCGTGCAAAACCATCAAATAATATTTCTGTCTATTTACTCTTTTCAGGGGAAATACAATAGTCTTTCGACGACATTTTTGGTCAAATATGCAGATAGGGGGCAATTCAATTTTTTCATGGCAATTTTCTGTATATATATTTTTTTGCACAATAGCTGTGTCTTTCTTATTGAGTTTTCATTCCTGCCACAATTTTTTTTTTTCTTTTGCATCTTTGTCTATGAACTGTATTTTACATTGTTTACCACTTTAATTTTATAATGGCAATGTTCTGATTTGCAAATTTATTGTATAACTAAAACCCCCTGCGTAATGCCTGAATGGGCCTTTAGAGTATATATTAATAAAAAAAAAAGTGTTGATGCACAAAGCGGGTGACTGAACGAATAAGATTATGCCCTGTTACTAACGCTTAATCAGGAACATGTAGCGGCAAGTGTGAAAAAAGCAAAAAGCAAAAACTATCAGTTTTTATTTCAGTGAAGATTCATGTTGCCACTAAGAGCTGTTGTTTCAGAAAAAGACACTTGGTAAATAAATTTTCAGAGTATATTTCAAAAAAATTCAGAGTGCGTTTGAAGACTTGTGATCCGCTAAGAATTTCTAACTCAGAATCTATCATCTATCACTAATGAACAACCTTCTTTGTGCCAGTAATGCATTCGGTATAGACGTAAAAGATTTAT
>WOVY01000239.1:0-215399 GCA_013436015.1 Rhipicephalus annulatus | reverse complement strand
AATTATGCACGCTTTGAGGGAAATAATAGTGAAACATTTTATTCAGGCAAGAATACTCATTAGTTGCGCAACCATTTTCTCGAAAAACAGACAATTTGCATATAAACAACTGTCCATAATAAATACCAAGTTTAAATTAGAGCTGAGGATTCATTAAATAAATCTGCATTATTTTTCACATCACGGCAATACTTTTTTAGCACAAAAAAAAATCAGTCTGAATAACAATGGGATGACTAAAGGCGTAATTTTGGTGGCTAGGAGCAGTCTTATTTCCTTTTATTTTCTTTACGCGCCAACGACTCGCCAAGGTTCCCAAGCCCTCCGTGATTTTAAACACCGACGATGACGTGTCCTCCTACACTTAAAGCATCGTTCATAATAGCCAGTAATGGTGATAAGCATGACGCTGATTACTGTACCTAGCAATGCATGTTCGCTGTAGCATCGACTTATTTCAGTCCGTTCGTCAATAAATATCTCCCAGTTATATTTCACCACTCACACCTTCGTCCGATTGGCCTGTATTTCTCATGCGGTTTAGTACATAAAACATAACGAATTCGACATTTTGTTGCGACTAAACAAGTCCAGAACAAAAGCGCTGAAGTTAAACGGCCGGTTTAGGTAGAGACAGTGTATATGCTACCTTAGGTATCAGAGTAGCGCAATTGTTTTCCAACGCCGCTAGTGACCATGAACTGCGGAGTAGGTGGTGCACAGGCCCCACCTCCGAAAATGGTTGCCATCTGCCTGTAATCTATCAAGTACTGTCGTGCGCTGTGCAGCTATTAGCTATGCACTGGTGATTTTATTTGCTTTAGACTCGTGTCCTTAAGCTTCGACAGCAGAGAATTTGCGTAGATTCGGCATGATTTTCGAAAATAACACTGAAATAAACAATGCTGTAGGCTTAGTGGGGCTCTTCTCAAATCTCGGAGGAACTATATTTTGTGTTTGTGAGTTGTTGCTTGTCTTCCATAGCTGGCGCACTTGGCCATGTGGCAGCGACGGTGCATGCTATTCGGAACTCTACGCCATATTCCCCGCTTTGCGTTACCGGTCAGACTAAAAATGCCTTTCAACTCTCATGGCACAGTCCCGAAAACAGCTGTTTCTTCTTTCTTGACGGCTCTTTGACACGCCAGGCACGTCGACTCGTGGTCGGCGACACGCTTTGTCGATTGGCGACAGGCTTAAGTCTCCTGCAAAAACTGAGCGTGTCTTCGCCGCGTAACTATGATTGCTGACCAGGCAACATGACGGACCTATGCGCTACTCTGCTCCTGTAGGGAGCATGTACAGTTACTCTAGTTTGAGGGAAAAGGAAAAGGTTATGTAGCGCCATCTACACGCTTTGCACCAAAATCAAAAGAGCACCAAACGACCTTCAAAAGTGTGGCTAGCTTTGTTGCCAATTTTAGAGGCTGCGGGTGGTGCGTTCAATAATGATCAACCAGGGGGAGACACAGTTCCAGACGGGCCCACACTACCACTGGCGCCTTCATCCGAAACCTCATGGTGATCTACGAACGCAGCAAATAAAAAAGCGTATGCTGCGAATGCTAGGAACTAAGGGCCATTCTACATTTTAAAATGAAGTTAAACTTACCCCTTATACTAAATTTGAAGACGCAAGATATTTATCGCTTATTCACTGCCCATTAGGAATGAGCTGAAGTGTGTAGTACTTTAGGACGAATGCCAAACATCATGGTGTCAGCGAATTTCAAATGTTAGCTTCTTTTTCTCAGGTAATAACTATTTGTACTGTTCACATAGTTTATCCACCTCATAACACTGTAGTTATGCGAGATTGATTGTGAAACTCCTTAGTCATGCATATCGTATGAAGTAAGGTATAACAACTGATTGAACCAAGGAGGTCGCATTGGGAGCTGATTGTTGCGTTTGCATAAAATGTATTTCCCTTAAATAACACTGAAGAGCAACACAAGTTTTCGCGTATTAGTAAAGTACAATTCACAATCAAGAAAACACCACTCTTTCGGTCTTACCACGACACCACACTTGGTAAGCGGGGAAAAAAAAAACGCGTGAAAAAAGAATGCTGGTGGAAACGCCATATTGAGATTCCCGCAACAAACACCATGACGTCATAAACTTTGAAGGCGTCTACTTGGTCCTAGGTAACTTCTAATTGATAAAATTGAAGTACAGCCATGGCCAAGTCCGTGTAGAGCACGCGAGAAGCCGTTTTTTTGCTTTGCGGGTCGAAACCTCGGGGGACTTTCGCGCTCTGAAGTGGTGTAGCAGTAGAATGCGAGGCCTAGTTGTCAGGGCTGACCACGTCACAGCCCGATACTGCCTCAAAGCTCCGCGCCGCAGAGCGAATACCAGCTGCTCGCATGCTCTATGCAGACGTGGCTTCGACTGTACGTTGTCTTGTGCGGTTTCCATGGACGAAAAATACGAAGTTTCGGAAAATTCGATCGAGCCAATGTCGCGAAAGTACCAAAAATCGCATTTCGAAAATTTCGACGACACGCGAGGAGATTTCGGCGCTAAATATAAAAATGAAACTTCTACTTTCATTTTCTCCGCTAATAATGAACTTATGGTAGTGAAACATGTAACATTATATTTCTCAAAGTGAAGTTGGTCAATCTTAACCAAGTCATCGTCTATCGTTAGTGCCCCTACAAATATAACTCGTAGTTTACGCTACGCTATCTCTGCTTTCATTTTATTCTATAACTTGTCAAACATTTGAAGCAAAATGAAAGGGTAAGCTAAGGGGTCTTGCCACGTATAGGAATCGAACCCTTACAAGCGTGGTGCTTAGTTACACCACTGAGCCTACGGCAGCACTATCGTGACGCCCGCATTATAGCATATTTCTTTGACAAATGATAGTAGGCCCCGAGAGAGTGCGCCTCCTGCGCTCGACTTGAGGCCTACTTTAGCGAGTCTCACCATGTTGGGACAAGGAATGACCTCAGGTAATCGTCCGGTGCATTCAGTGTCTTGAGATAATACGAGAAGCTAATTTAATATAGTAGTACTGTTCGCGGTTTCATTGTATCGAAAGAAAGAAAAAATATATTTTTTGTCAATGTCGAGCGATACTGCGTAGGGAGCCCTGCATTTGCCTACACCCACTGATGTAGATCAATCCAGATTGTGTATCTGTCAGTCATTATTCTGTTGTGGAATCGTAAGTGTGGTTGCGGAGTCGTTCGTTCAATCGTGGGCACCAGCATCGATTGCTGTGGGCATGTTACTGTGTTACCCGCAATCTACGACTCGACATAACTCAGTATTAGCGCGAGTGTTGTATTTCTATAAAAAAAAATGGTGTTAGTGTTCTTCGAGAGAGGCACTTACGTAGCGTAAATAACGATTGTTCTTCTTCCTCTTCTCTTTATTGTGGAAACCTCACAATCCAAAACCTTCATGTCTTTCATGCGATTACCTAAAGGGTATATATGATGTACGTCGATCGGCATCATTGTCAATAGTCATTTCTGGCTTTATCAGATGCGCAAGTATTGAATTATTTGGTGTGGCTGAAGCACCAAACTAGCCATTTATATGTGCGCCAAGCGCCTCTCTGTGATCCGAGTTTAGATGGCGGCTACACTTTACTTTTTATTTATTGTTGTTCTCGTATACACTTAGAGGCCGCTACCCATGTCTCGTTTTAACCCCTTTTATTTCGTTGAACTTTGCTGAAACCAACTATTTTTGGCCACCGTAATTGTGATTTAGAGGCACTAAAATGGTGCCTACAATAAAGAATAAAATATGCTTGTTGCCAACCCTGAGGTATCGTGCAATTTATTCACCTTTTCCTTCCTTCATCTATGCTCAACGCAAAATGTCTGATTCACCAGATAGGTGAAGCAAGGTATGCCATAAAAAGACGTCGGAATAATCTACCCAGTGAATGTAGCAACTTTAGAGGCAACATCAACTGCAGCAAGGATGAGTAAGCAACTTTGCGGTGGCGTGGGCGTGACAGGAGCCATATTTAATGAGATACTCAATATGCTGCGCGTAGTGTGATGGTGATGAGAAAACAAACCCTGTGGGCAAACATTTTTGTTCACACTGCGTATGATTTGTTGGCCATGGCGTAGCACACGCTGAACCCCTCCGAGTGGTTCCCGAACATGGCTACACGATGATGTGACAGTATCACATGAAACGCACTGGTGCACCATCGTGAACTTACTTACAGCGCAACACCAGAAAAATACAGAACAGGGAAGGAGCAAAAGAGAAAGAAAAGACGGCGCCGTCTTTTCTTTCTCCTTTACTCCTTCCCTGTCCTGTATTTTTCTGGTGTTGCGCTGTGAGTAAGTTCACGATGGATCCTAACCAACTGGCCCAACTTACCATCGCACTGTTGCGCTGCTGATCCGTGATTGAGAGCTTACGACGAAGCCGGTGAATCTGACCACAACAGATGCAACGTTCCGACGTGGCTGGACCTGGAAAAGGCGAGTGCCAACATTCATTCTGGCACTCTCTTGAGCCTGAACTGAGCAGGGAATACGTCACAACTATAGATATTGTACTCATGGACAGAGTAGCGATGCGGGCTTGTTGGTCTGTCATGCTTCCTGGATGTGGGTGCAAAAGACGAGGGCGGAGGGAAGAAAGTACACACACTGGCGCAATACACTGACCAAAAAAAAAAAAACGTTTAGTGCAGTCGCCAAGCGGACTAATTTACGTATTCTTGCACAAATCAAGACGGTTGTCTTTTCGCGGTGCCTAATCCAGGATGGCTGTATTCGTGGCTTCGCAGATTGCGTTTGTTGTAGGGCCCGCCATGCTGCGCTAAGCCACGGCCTCTTACACGCCGATGCCCCTTAGCACCATCTGGCGGACACAAAGGACACCGATTGCGTTAAAGTGCCAAGCGCGCGTTATTGCGTGGCATCTGGTGGTCAGTGAACAAGCCTCAGTGATGCAAAATCAGTGAAGCAGATTCAGAGATACGGTAGGCCCTCAATCCTAATGTATGTGTGTAAGTAGCTCACTGCACACAAGAACATGTATGTGCTCGCGGCTGAGGTGTGTAAGGCCACCAGGGAGCGAAAGGTCTGTGGTTCGACTCTTCCTCGGCTGCCTGCAATCTACGAAGGAGGAGAGGGGTGTCGACGTTGCTCTTTTAGAGGGGTAGCTAAGCTGCTGATTGATTGATTGATTGATTGATTGATATGTGGGGTTTAACGTCCCAAAACCACCATATGATTATGAGAGACGCCGTAGTGGAGGGCTCCGGAAATTTAGACCAGCTGGGGTTCTTTAACGTGCACTCAAATCTGAGCACACGGGCCTACAACATTTCCGCCTCCATCGAAAACGCAGCCGCCGCAGCCGGGATTCGAACCCGCGACCTGCGGGTCAGCAGCCGAGTACCTTAGCCACTAGACCACCGCGGCGGGGCGAGCTAAGCTGCCACAGCCATTATTCTAATTTAGGTGTTAGTGCGAAGGGATGAACAGTTACTCCCCTCCCTCGCGGTTGCTCCTCAATGGATTATCATTTACTTTTTGCGCAAAAGAAAGATCAGATCTTGGTTGACTTAACCAGCGTTTTGAAATGTGGGCAGACATGTGGATTAGATATACAAACGATATGCAAACATCCCAGTCTGATATGAATTTTTGAAAATATGCAGTGGACACACCAAATTTTGTGTCGGGCAAATTTCTGATAAAGGAAGCCTTTGAAAATCCTCTATTTTTGAATTTTTGAAATGTCTTCCTATATTCATAGAATTTATTCTGGGCGCATTCATAACCTTAAATGTAAGCATATAAAGCGTTAGAAAAATTCGAATTTTGTCATTTCTCAAAGTTTCTACCGATTGTAATAAAATTTATTCCGGGTGAATCTCTGACCAAAAAGGTAAGTCTGTACGCATGGGAACCTTGCATTTTTAATTAATGGAAATTTTATTATTGATTGATTGATATGTGGGGTTTAACGTCCCAAAACCACTATAAGATTATGAGAGACGCCGTAGTGGAGGGCTCCGGAAATTTCGACCACCTGGGGTTCTTTAACGTGCACCCAAATCTGAGCACACGGGCCTACAACATTTCTGCCTCCATCGGAAATGCAGCCGCCACAGCCGGGATTCGAACCCGCTCCCTGCGGGTCAGCAGCCGAGTACCTTAGCCACTAGACCACCGCGGCGGGGCGAAGTTTTATTATTTGCAATACCATTTATTCTGAGTGCACTTTAACACGATGGCGCGAAAGAACTCGCTGTCACAGAAATTCTGGTGTCGGTGTCAGCGTCGCTAGGATCGAGAGAAAAATCACGGTTGACATCGTTTGCGGAGAGTACGCTCTGCCGAAGGGGACAGAGAGTGAGAACACGGCAGAGTGTGAAAACTCATATTAAAAAAAATTTAGTTCAGCCGGGAACCAATCCCAACGTATTCTGCGTGGCAAGCAGATGCGCTTACACTAAGCAACACTTGCTTGGAACTGCTTACGAAAAAAAAAAAACGACTATGAGCCCGCACCTAGACACGCGCTGTCAGTCGAAACACGTGATCTTTTGGGATAGAGATGCCGAAAGCACCCCAAGAGAGCGTGTTTTTTTTTTTCGGTTAAACAGGTGCTCCTTTCAACGTTATCACTCTCTGAAAAGCACGTCAGCATGTACAGTGCTCAACTCGGCTGTCTACGTCGATGGAGCGTCGTGCGTGAAACAGCACGGGCGACATCTGCATGACGATAGTTATAGCGCGAGAACAAAACGACGACATAGAGACAAGAAGGACACGAAGAACACGAGCGCTAAAGACACTAGCGCTCGTGTCCTTCTTGTCTCTGTGTCGTCGTTTTGTTTTCGCGCTACAACTATCGTCATGCCATACCAACTAGCCCAAGCTTCCGCACTTCTAAGCGACATCTGCAGTTGCAAATACGCCACATCTGAGCATGCGCGGCGCCAGTGATGTGCCTCTCTCGCAATACTGATCCCTGTTTATCGCCGCGGATGCAACAACCGCTTTGGCCGTTGAAACCACTCCGAGCGATTTCGCGAAAAAAAAAAACAAGAAAGAAAGACGAAGTAAAACTGTTATTGCTGTGATATGATACCACGAAGCGAGAATATTTCTTTGTTGTTGCTCTATTTCGATTTTGTAATGTTGACAGCGCTTCGACGGCCCAAGCAGCCATCGCGGCCGCGGAGATAGAGGAGGGCGGAAACTGCAGGGCAGGCACATCATTGGCGCCGCGCATGCTCAGGTGTGGTGTATTTGCGACTGCAGATGTCGCTCATGCTGTTCCGCGCGCGACGCTTCGTCGTTATAGACAACCTAGTTGAGCACTGTACATTAGGCCGTGCATGCTCTGAGCACTCCATGCCAGAGCCTGCAACTGCCGCAAGGTGCCGCCACGCACACTGAGGCCGGCTGCGCACGTGCTCTACACAGACGTGTACGCGGCTGTGCAACAGTATTACGCCAAGAAGGTTTCACTAACACTTCCGTAAGACCCACCAAATTCACAATGAAACACAGGACAGCCGAACCATCGCAGTCGCACGCACGCACCCTTGGCAGTACGCCACCAAACCCGATCGAACAGCGGCACTTTGCGGGGAAACTTATTGCAAGCTATAAAGCCGCCATGGACGAAATTATATGCACCGACTACATAAGAAAGCTGTATAAATCGAAGTATTTATTACATTATTGGGAGCATTATGATTTTTGTGTTTGCAAATATAATAATCTCATGATAATTTATAACAGTAAGCAGTTTTATAGAGATAAATTTGTGCATCCCACGCGAAATCGCTAAAGAGAAATCAGCCTAAAACAAAAGTTTGCATGGTGGTAGTGGGCTGGGCAAAGCGCCCGTTCATACAGAGTGCGAGCATTTCTGAACCATATGAATGCGATGTACAGGAGATAAGAAATTCAATTATAAAAGGAGAAACATGGAGGATTCATTGAAATATTTTTGTGCAAGAGGTATAAATACGCTGTCTAAAACAATGGGCTCAGTTGAAATAGAGTTTTCTACATGTTCTCTTCTATTCTAACTGTTTTGCTGTGGAGATGTAGAAGTCCATGTTACCTCGGCTGCTACTTATCGATAAGTTGTGCAAATCCTAAAACTCCTGACGTTGCGAAGCTAAAATGCCAGACATCGGTTGCAGTGGTCGAAGGAGGTGCCATCCGTGGGACTGCATAACACTAGAAAGAAGTCTAAAGATGCCTTGGCGACGTCGCCCTGCAAGTGATGAATAGCCCGCATTTAGCACGTGCCAACGCTTAGTGCATCAGCTGCGAATAACAATTTTATTTGTGGTGTCGTCGTATTCCAAAGACGTGGCAGATAAATAGACATGTCAGGTGAGAAAAGATGTGCCTATGTACAAGAAGGGTACAGAAAAATAAAAGAACAGTAACAGTCATCTTCAGAAAGGGAAGTCGTGACCGTGACGCTTCAGGTAGCTCTGCGCCATCAGCTCGAAGGCCTGCAAACAGAAGAAGAAGAAAAAAAGAAGATATTCTGCCATGGGACAGTCGCGAGTAAGCGAAGTTGACAAAGGCAAGTTTGTAGCATAAAGCCACAATGAAACTTAAAAGTGTGCCAGCTTGTGCTAGTTGGTATGGCACGACGATAGTTATAGTGCGAGAACAGAACGACGACGAAAGACGTGTCGGGTCCTTCGTGTCCTTCTGGTCTTTTTGTCATTGTTCTGTTCTCGCGCTATAATTATCGTCATGCCACAATGAAGTTCACATGGTTTTCTCAGAAAGAAAGCTTAGTTGACGAAGAGCTTAATACCCAACCAGAGCCACTGCTTTTTCAAGGCAATCGCTCTGCATCTGAGAGAATGAGCTTCTCGATAAGTGCAAGCACATGGACATGCGATAAAGCTTCTCGATAAGTGCAAGCACATGGACACACGCTCGTGTCTTTCATGTCCTTCTAGTCTCTGTGTCGTCGTTTTATTCTCGCGCTATAACTATCATCATGCCATACCAACTAGCCCAAGCTGCCACACTTCTAAGTTACGTGCCTTTTAGTCTGTCTTGCTCACCGCTATACTCAAATTGCTTTGCGTTTACTGAAATACACAGCGTGAACTGCGCATATGCACACTCGGGAAACGTGGCAGCGCAGCCGAAAGCCGTTGCCGTCTACCTCGAATTTTTTCGAGTGGCCCTCGTGCGCTCGGTATGGCTCGTTAGCTCCGAACTTACGTCTCTATTTGCCCTTAATTCGTGCACTTGAGCTTCGATAGCAAATTATTGGTGTTGATACGGTACATTTTTCGAAAAACGTTTTCAAGTAATCGATTGTGTATGCTTAGCGAGGGTGACGTGTCCTTCCGGAATCTCTGAGGACATATGCGTTTTTTAGTTGCTTTTTATCTTTCATAGCTGGATCCACTCGGCGTAGCGGCAGCTATGGTACACGCACAATCATGTACTGAACTACGCGTTTGCGTTACCAGATTGCCGGACAGACTGAAAGACGCGATTATTGGAAATCAGCCCGGCAGAATCCCGCATTGTGGTGGAAGCAATAAGCTAAAAAGTTTGACAACCACAAGTTCACAGCACGAAGTTAAAAGAAAATTCATGCATACTTCTAGAAAAGAAAGCTCCTTAGTTGCCGAAACGTTTTGAGAAAAGTTAGTGAATGGTTTTGAGAAATTCGTTTGTATTTCTAATTCCAGAACAGATACCAGAAGATTACGCATAGTGTACAGCATTCTGCGCACTGTACTCTACGTGTGACCTTCTGGTATCTGTTCTGTGTAAAGAGTGGCCCGTGTGACGCACTAAGTGATGTCCGTTGAGAGTATCCCTCTGTATACTGCCTTCTGTCTTGTGTTACAGCTTTGCGATAAATAGCCCTATAAATAGACCTCCTGTAGGTAACGAATTTTACCTTTATAACTGTCCCACGTAAAGGAGTCCTTTGTGGATCCGGCTGTACACTGTTTCGTGACTCCGCCAGTAAAGGGGCCCATTCACAAAAGCGTTGGAGGAGGCGTAACTTCACGCGGCTATGTGACACTCACAAAAGCGCGTAAATAGAGCGACCCGGGTCGTGCACCTATACACTTCTGCGCGTGTGTATGTGTTTTAACGGTCGACAAATATTACTGCGGTATCCGAAATATACATTGAGCATGGGAAGGGTGACCGGACATGCAGCACTCGGCAGGCTGCAGTGCAAGTTATCGTACGCTTGAACCCACCTCAATCTCGGCCATTATCTCCGGGTCGATGTGGCACCGCACGTTCCCATCGGGATCCTCAGAGAGCAGTCTCGAGCCGCTGTCCAGACTGTGCGCGTCGTCCTCGGAACAGCAGCTGCCACTATCCGTGTGCAGCAGAGGAAGCTCTTCGTTCCTGGCCACAACGGCTGCCAGCAAGGTGGCGTGGTCGCCTTCCTTGGCTTCGCCGGTGCCTGCGATCCTCGAGTCGGAGCCTCCGGGCGACGCCAGCTCCCCTGGAGGTGGTGAGGACCCCGTCCTCCAAGCCGGGTGGTCGTTGTCTTCCGTCGCCGCTGTGGTCCCGTGAGACGGTGGCGGGTGCTCGACGGTTGGTGACGGGAGACGCGACTCCTGCTCCTGGAGCTGCAGGTACGGCAGCTCCATGTGCTGTTCCTCGGCCGACAGCAGTGAGGCGGCGTCGGCTGACGAGGCCGCCGTTGCAGTAGCGCCGACAGTCGCTAAGGCAGCGCCGGTACCGCCTCCGCCGTGGTGAGCCTTGAGCCGCTTGTTCTGGGACTCGGTACGACCTCGGAATGACTGGGTGAAGGAAGAGAGCACGCACCCGCTGTCACTCAACCGCTGAATCAAGCCGGTACAAAAGATGTGAGATACGAACTGACCCACCGAAAGTAGATACTAGTGCACAAAGAAAACCGATTAGATTAAAATGTTTGGTTAAAAGTATAATCTGGAAAATATTTTGCGGAAGAGACCATAGATAACACCGTCAGTGTCTACAAACTTTGTTTTTTTTTCATAGTTTTGGTGGCAGTTCTTATTAGGGAAAAGGACTACCTCCTTTCTTCAATAGCCACTTGCGGCGTAAGCACGTGTACTTAGGAACGTTCTGATCTCACTCAAAACGAATTCCTACTTGGCGGGTGAACCCGCCTCTGTTTCTATGGCCACCTGCGAAACCTTCAAAACTGTGTAAATGGTTAGATGTGCCTGATTGGATACAACGCCACACTAGTTTAGCGAAGCGGTCATTCTCATTAGAAGCCGTATGGGCAATGCACTTCTTTTCTAGGTCACAGGCGGCTACACAATTCTATTCCCACATTGCCACACAAGATGTAAAATTTAAGGATTATCTGCCCTGAAACCCCGGTTTCTATTCGTGAATTCAGATACGGCGGATCGCCGAATCGCGACTGAAGGCCAGAACAGGATAAACAAGCATATTCCAGTCTCCTTATATACATACCAAGAAGAGATGGTGCACCCTTTTAATTCGATAGCGTTAAAAAGCATGTTTCGCAGAAATTCCGGCATCGGCAACGTTGGTTGTGAGCGTGATTAAAAAATCGAGCAGCTTTGTGTGACCGAAAAATTGGAAAAGATGCAAATAAAATGAATAATAAAAATTCTGGGTCTGAGGGGGGATCGAACCTGGGTCGTTTGCAGGACAAGCGAGTATACCACACACATACACAAAAAAAAAACACTAAACAAAAAACGGCCACACCCCTGCTCGTGAACACACTGAAAATTACTTCTGCTGCTTGGAAATAGAGTGAAAGTAACTATTCATGTTTTACAAACTCACGCGTCCTGTATACATGATTCACAATGCAACATAAAATATCGCAGTATTCATACGTGGTACAAGCGTCCATAGCCAGCGGGCGTCAGAATATGTGATTGTCATAATGGCTCCGTGGTGTAAAGCTGGTACACCAAGAAAAACACACGTTATTGCGCTTTCATGACCAGTTAGTGGGCCCATAGCAAGTTCGAAAAAAATTCATACACTGAGTGTTTGAAGTACGCACAAGGGGGCCGGATTTCGCTATTGCGTTCAACTCTTAAAGGCGGAGCTTAAAGCTACCCCGATTTTTTCCTTACCTTCTTGTGCGTGCTTCCGAAGCGGCCCTTGCGAGACTCGAGAAAGTCTCCGATGATGCGCAGCGGGCTCCGGCGGCTCTTGGACGCGGTGCGGGTGTCCTCCATTTCCTTGGAGTCAGAACTCTTGGTCGTGTCGTCGGACTCGTCGCCGGCCTTGCCCGCGCCGTTGTTGACTGCGTTAAACACACGTGTTGTTAGAGAGACTTGTTAGAGATAAAAACTAGTAACGTTAAATGGCCCCTAAACTACCTCCCATATTTTCTTAACAATACATATAAATAGGAGTCGGGCTCAGGATGTCGCTACGATGAACAATATACCAAACGTGGTAGTGCTACGAGCCGCGGGAGCGCCACGATTTCTAAATAAATCACCCCATTTCCTATCTGGGTCTTTCGGTAATCCTTAGCGTAAGCCGTGACCATTGGCGCCTGATCATGTCGCCTACAAAGAGAATTTGCTCGCACTTATGTGAGTACACACCTCGGTTAGTGGTAGAGGCGAGCCGATGAAGCGAGCGTAGCGAAGAAGGAACAGGGCGACGACCATTTTTGAATAATCTAACGTGTGTACCTCCGCTATTGGGGTGCCATTTCGAAAAATTGTCGCGGCTACGCGTTCGCTGTAGGCTCCGGTACAACCGCAACGCTACAACTGAATTTCAAACTCGGTGAACTTTTGGAATCATTTATTGAGGGGGCGCAACCATTGGAGTGGTGTCACGTTGACCACGACAACAGAAATTCACTGGTTAGAATGATGGGTGAAAAACAACACACCGTACTTAGTAGCGCTGCGGTGGTGAAATATTTTACTGAAGTTATTCAAGGACCTTGATTGCGTGTCGAAGAATCATGTGTAATAGCGCGCAATTTAGAACAATTATCTCTGTTGGCGATCGGGGGGGGGGGGAGGTGCCAGCGTCTTTGAACGGTGGCAAATAGTAGTAGATTATGAAACTTTCTAGCGCCGATAAAAAACGATTAGTCGACGACGCAGTTAAAGCATGATGTCCGAGATTGCACACCTACTCGTAATCTCGGAGGTCATGCGTAAAGCTTCTCGATAGGAGCAAGAAACACTGGCCACGCAATAGCGTCTGTAAGTCACCCTAGACGCAGTCACACGTCACTCTAGTTTTCTTCTTTTTCTTTCTCTTAGCGTGCGGCGGGTCGTTGTCGGAGTAGCACATCTTCCACAAGCAAAAATGGTGTTTCGCCGCTGCCAACTACTATAAACGCGATAGTACTGAGTAAAGAAAAAATTTGGTCCCGCATCTGCATATAAGCTGCAAATGTCGTCAAAAGACGATAGTCTTGCGTGTGGAGAGAGGGCACAAAACATTTATTTGATGTTGTGCGCAAGAAAATCGGCAAATGGTATTCCATAGGCGCTGCGTTAGAGTGCCTCGAGCGTGCAGCGGAGGCGGACGAGCGCATCAAGTCACGTCACACGTGAAACATGAGTGCCATCTGAGGTGATAAGAGGTGATAAGGTGTTGAACGCAAGGCGACGGGTAGGTGCCACCACCGTGTCGTCTTGGCAAAGCGTTGGAAACACTCACTTCTTCGTGCAAGCGTTGCAGGGTCAGCGCATCGTGATAAACGCTACGGTCCTTAGAATTACTTATGTATGCCTTTTCTAGTAAACGGCGAACATACACAATATATACGTGTTGTTATGGTGCCTCAGATATGCGCAATAATTGCTTTTTAATCGACAATCGCACGCGTACGAACGCTGATTCTTGAGCAACATTGGTGTGCGTTGCGAATGGGAGGAGGAGGAGGAAGAGGAGGAGGAATAAATGAGGAAGGACAGGGAGGTTAGCCAGTTCTCAGACCGGCATTGCGGATGGGATTGGTCGTTCGGGGTATCGGCTGGTGCTGTGTAGAGTACCCGGTTCGCGGTAACGGTGGACAAACAGACCAAAGTTTTTGCGTCGAAGGTCCCCAAGAAAGACTATCGTCTAAAAAAACTTCTGCAGTAAGTGGTGCGGAGGACAGCGGGACGTGGAACGCCTGCGGGCGTTCACGGATCAAGCTATGAACCCCTGCCCCTCGTGTTGCCGATGTGCAGTGTTGTGGCGAATGCTATGCATGATCACAGGTGTAGGATATCGCGTCACTCCGGAGTACGCGCCGTGCCATTTCTCTCCTTAATTTACGACGTTTTGAACGAATGCATATGAAGTAAGAATGTCGATTATGTGCCTGTTGATGTCATCTTTGCGCGGGATTCACGACACGCTCTGTCCAGGTATATGTAACTTCCGCTACCAAAACGGTCAAATCATTACTATGGGTGTGTGTCATCGCGAAGGAGATGTGCCAGTGGGTGTAAACGTGGGTACATCCACGTCAAACAATGATGTGGCAGTCCATCCATCCATCCATCCATCCATCCATCCATCCATCCATCCATCCATCCATCCATCCATCCATCCGTCCATCCATCCGTCCGTCCGTCCGTCCGTCCGTCCGTCCGTCCGTCCGTCCGTGCGTCTATCTATCTATCTATCTATCTATCTATCTATCTATCTATCTATCTATCTATCTATCTATCTATCTATCTATCTATCTATCTATCTATCTATCTATCTATCTATCTATCTATCTATCTATCTATCTATCTATCTATCTATCTATCTATATATCTATCTATCTATCTATCTATCTATCTATCTATCTATCTATCATATACTTACGAGATGTGTTCGAGGCGGACTTCCTGATGATGGAACCATTGTTGCTGCTGCATCCTGCCTCTTCTTTCTGCTTTTTGGAGCGGGGCATGAACTTGGCAGCGCGCACCCTGAGCGACCCGCCAGAGCGCCCCTCGTCCTGTGTCCGCGACACCAGGATGCGGGGCGCCGATGATGAGTCAGCCCAGTTTTCACGCAGGGCGTCCTCCGGAGACAGGTGCCTGTTCTCGAACAGGTGCTGGTACACCTGAAAAGGGGACCAATCATCACACACATTTGTTATAATATAAAATTTGCTAATGTTTCGCGTCCCATAACCACGATATGATTATGAGGAACACCATACTATAGTGCTTGGAAAATTTTGGGTCACCTGGGGATCTCAAAGAGGCGAAGGAAAAAGAACAAGAAAAGACAGGAACGAGAAGGAAGCATTAGTCCGTTTTGCTATCCTGCGCTGGTGAGGGAGGATCAAAAGATGAAACGATAAAGAGATAAACAAAAGTGAGCTTTGAATAATATCGTGGGAGCTTAAAGAACACTGCTGTTTTTCAAGGTACTGGGCGCGGAATTTTAGGCGTTTTAAGTTACACTCGGACGTGCTGCTAAATTTAGGCACACGTTTCGCATCCGTCAAACTGTAGCCGCAACAACTGGGATTCCATCCCGGGACCTTCGAGTAAATAATGGAGCATCATAACTGCTATTCCACCTTGGTGCGTCACAATTGTAAGCTCTTCCACGTTGACAGATTGATACTTCGGTGAGTTGTTAGTCAAAATATCACTTTTGAAGAGTTTGTATGTCATCCCGAAAATGTCTCGCGATGAAAGAAACTGCAAAAGAAAGAGAGTATGTAGAACATGCGAGAATGTCGCACATCCTGCACTCCTTTCTTCTGCACGGCGTATAACGCAAAATTATTGAACCTTTCTGGTCATGTCATAACATTTATGGTCGTGCCGCGGTTGTTACTGAAAAATTACAGGCGTGGAATAACTATCGCAGACAGCGATGAACAGTGGAGCTGTGGCGAAGCCTTATTGAGCACTTAGCCACTTCTTTATTATTCTTCCACATTCAAGAATGACCCCGCATCGCCCTCGGCTGTTACAGCAGGGGGGGGGGTTACAACATACGTCCAAATATTTCTTAATTTGGACAGCATACTTGTTCTTGGGACAAGTTGTTTCATTCTGATAAGCATTAAAAAAGAAAAAAAGGAAATGAGAGAAAATGCATGTCCTGGGCCTTCCCTGTGTATTCCTCTCTTCCTTCCTCGTAATCTTCTTTTCCATTTCTCTCGCACCTCCCTCCTCCTCCCGACTGATTCAGTCCATTCATTGACACCCCACCGCTTTGCTCTTTCGCCTCCTTCTCTACACTCAGCCACGCCTCTCTTTCCCAACTCTGATATACTGGGCCTATACTCTCTTCCCTGCTTGGCTTATGCCATGCTTTCTCTCTCGCTATGCGCTTGCCCCCTATCTCTATTCTGCGAGGGCTATGCTATGACAACCTCGCTGTGGACGGACATAGCTAGGCTATAAGAGCTACACTGTATATATTCTTGAACGCAGGGTGTCGCCATCTTGAAGAAGACAAACTCGTTTGTCGAAACATCCACTTCGGCGACACCCTGTGTTCAAGCATGTTTCATCTCTCGAGGTAGGTTTCCATGTTCCCCTGAACATGTGCTTTACTTGGTTTCCACCGACGGTACTGTCTCTCGGCTGTTGCCCTTCCTAGTAATTTACTGTATACTCCCGCCATGACGCCGTTACGTGCTTTTTGAAGTAACTGAAGAGCTTACAGAACTGCCGCAATAAAACTTCAGTCCACTTATGTTTGATGACTAGTACTAACAAAGCACGATGGCGAACGAGCACCGCATTAACGCTCGACGCGCCGATCAAAATGGAGCCCTTCACATGCAAATCTGCTTAGCCACTGAACAGTGCTTGTTAAAGTCGGCTTTGCTACAGCAAGGATCTTTATGCGGAGCAGCTTGCTTCGGCGATAGCCACCACAGTAGCTCGTTTATTCATTCGCTCGCCCTGGAAAGTGTAAGTTGGTGATAATTGGGAGAGGCTTTCGTTCTACCATGGACGTTTGATAAGCTCACATGGGCTTATAATGATGACGACACTCGTTTAGGCATTCGTCGAAGTGGACATCGCTAAAATGGTGCTCCTTTTTAGCGATGTGCGATAAAAAAAACTTACCAACAATTACTTGAAAACTTAAAATTATTCACCGACGATAACAGCACTCTTCAGGCATTCTAGAAATTTAGCGTTTTTTTTCTTGCGATAAGTTGAAGCAAATGCTTCTGCTTCGGTGGCTCGCACCTCTGGATCCTGGTATCACCAGCGTTGAGCCTCTGCTCGGGCAGCTCGTTTAGAAGCAGTGGCAGACAACGCACTTCTACCAGTTGCATAGTTGATTGCTCAGAGATGACTGGGTGAAAACTGTTAGTGCACCGTTTACATTGCGGCGAGAACACCATGAGTAGCGGGGGGACCACCGCAGACAATTTTGCGCAGAGAATTTATAACGACCGCTGCAGACGGAGCACTGCGCGACTGCCTCGCTTAAGTCTCGCTTACACGGAAGGCAGGGTGGCCAAAGCGGCAAGGTGGCCAAAGCAGCAAGGCGGCCAAAGCAGCAAGGCGGCAGGCAGTGAAAGCGGGTGGAAAAAGGAGGCGGCAAGTGCCTTTGGCCAAATCTGTCCGGTCCTGTTGTGCGCACTGCTTTTTAGTCTCTAAGGGCACTTAACAACCGGTTGCAAATAAGCATTCTAGCGCAGTTCATCTCTCTCGGGGTTATGTATTGGTGGCGTCAGCTCGTACCTCTTCCATCTTTTTGTCCCACTCGCGACGCACTTTCTGCGCCTGACGCTCGGTCTGTCCCAGGTTGCCTTCGAGCAGGCGCAGCTTCTGCGTCAGCTCCTGGAGTTGTTCTTCGACGAGTTCTCGACCTTCGGGCAACTCGGGTATGGCCCGCGGTTGTGACTTCTTGCTCGGTTTGCGCAGCTGCCTCTGCAGGGTCTCCACCTGAGGCGATAGAGAGCGAGTTTTGTTTTTCTAACAATGCATCACGGAAGGTACACTTAACACCGATATGAAAAAGAAAACACATTTCCGCTCAAATTGCGGGTTATGTCTGCTGAGACCTGTTCGCTTGCTGACTATAACCTATAAGTCATAATTCACATTGTTCGTGGTACATGTTAGTGAGTGAGTGAGTGAGAAAAGTGGAGTGGAGTGAAACAATTGATTACGAAATTTGACTAGATTAGACCACTTACGGCTAAAATATGGAGCTGAGCCTGTAGGCACGTATTCGGGTTAAAAGACATCAGTGTCCGTACAAACACAGACACACACTAGAGAGAAATCAAAGCACCAGAAATGTTTGTTTGTCGCGCATTGATTTCCCTCTTGTGTCTGTGTATGAGCACCACGTCCTTTATCACCAAGTCGCGGCTAGTTTTCATGTATTTCTTGTAGCCTCCCTCGCCTGATGTGCAACTCAGGTTTGGTCCTGTAAACGGGAGCACAGCAGCGTGCGGTACCATTACTCCCGGTGAGGCCCTGCGGAGTCTAGTTGCTTACTGGAGCACCTTCACAGCATGGGACTTTAGAAGAGATCCACTGTTTCACGCACTTCACGGAATCTAGGTGGCGGTCAGCACATTTATAACTTTTTGTTGACCTTCTAGCAGACTGTGACAATTGTGGAAGTTCTTTAACACCACATGTTTTTCTTATAGCAGTAAGACGGTAAGTTGGGCCAGTTGGTTAGGATACATCGTGAACTTATTTACAGCTCAACACCAAAAAAAAAACACAAGACAGGGAAGGAGCAAACGAGAAAGAAAAGACGACGCTGTGAAGGTTCGAGTCAACACATTGAAAAAAGCCCTGGGTACTAGAAATATATTGCAGTAAGACGGTAAGTTGGGCCAGTTGGTTAAGATCCATCATGAACTTATTTACAGCGCAACACCAGAAAAACACAAGACAGGGAAGGAGCAAAAGCAAAAGAAAAGACGGCGCTGTGAAGGTTCGAGTCAACACATTGAAAAAAGTCCTGGGTACTAGAAATATATTGCAGTAAGACGGTAAGTTGAGCCAGTTGGTTAGGATCCATCGTGAACCTATTTACAATGCAACACCGAAAAAAAAAAAACACGGGACAAGGAAGGAGCAAAAGAGAAAGAAGAGACAAAAGAGAAGTGCCGTATTTTCTTTCTCTTTTGCTCCTTCCGTGTCCTGTGTTTTTCTGGTGTTGCGCTGTAAATAAGTTCACAATTTTTCCTATATATGTTATTTCTTCTTTTCAATGTTCACTCTATATTGATTAACAGTTGGTTACCTGAAAACATATTATATCTTTTTTAATCCTTTCATATGATGTTTATGAAGAACTGTCCATATGTGCGTCAAACTTACATGACAAGATTTCCAGGCGCTTGATATTCTATTATAAGTAAAGTAAGGTCATAAGTAATACGCTGATTTATGCGCTTCATGATGGTTATTCTACATTGAATCATAACTGAATATCATTTAAGCCTGAAGTCATTGATGTTCTGTTTTTGCACGAACTGATCCGTATCGGTACTTGAAATATAGTAAGAACTCGTTTTTTTTTTCGGTTGTGTTTATTTAGAGCAATGCGAAGTTTAACTTTTGTACGGGGCTTGCGGAAGGTGGAAGGTCGAACGACTAATCGAACATAATTGTGCCTCCGGCGAAGTGATCATGCGCATCAGGAAGGAAGGAAAATAGAGGGAAAAGAAAGGCAAGGAGGTTAACCAGCCTATAGGCAGCTGGTTTGCTACCCTGCGCATGGGAGAGGGATGGGGGAGGTGAAAGAGAGCAGAGAGGGAAGATAGAAACATCACATTCGGCAGCACATGCGCGCACACTCAGTCATAGTCAAGTCTTGTCTTTCGCGGTGTGTGACATCGCTGTTACAGTCGCTTGTTCAAGTCGGTGTCGCGTAGAAATTTCAACAGAGCTTTCGTCGCCTTCTGTTGCAGTGTCTTGTCTCGGGCACTTGACAGAATAGTGTCCACAGACATTTGGCTGTTGTCGATGCGCGCAAAAGCAGACGCCAGTGACTGTCTCTGGATATCATACAATGGACAGTCACACAGGATGTGGTGTAGCGTCTCTTCGCAATGACAGGCATCGCAGAGAGCGTTGTCGGCCATTCCTATGACAAAGGAGTAAGATTTTGTAAATGCCACTCCTAGCCATAAGCGATGAAGAAGGGTGGCTTCTCTTCGGTCGAGTCCAGTGGGCATGCGGAGAGCCATCAAAGAGGACAGGTGGTGTTGACGATTCGTATCGATGCTTGGTGGGCACCATAGTGAAAACGTGATTTCACGCGCAAGTCGTCGAAGATTACTGGCAACATCAGTCCTCGAAAGTGGTATGGCTTCTTCTCGTGTTCCTTCAAGGGCTGCCCGCGCGGCAGTATCGGCATGTTCGTTCCCTATGATGCCGCAATGACTTGGCAGCCATTGAAGCGTCACATGATGCCCTTTCTCGAGTAAAGTGTGGAGAAGGCATCGAATTTCGAAAACAAGCTGTTCGTACGGACCGCGACGCAGTGCTGAGAGCACAGATTGTAGGGCAGCCCTTGAGTCGCTGAAAATCGACCATTGTTGCGGTGGTTCCCGATTGATCACACAAAGTGCAGCGCGCAAAGCAGCTAGTTCCGCTGCTGTAGATGCCGTGGAGTGGTCAGTCCTAAAGCTGATAGTAACACCTCTTGCTGGGATAACTGCTGCCCCTGACGAACACTGGTGGTTCGTGGAACCATCGGTGTATACATGTATGCTGTCTGAATATTTCTCGTGCAAAAGAAGAAGAGACAGTTGTTTCAGCACGGGTGACGAAAACTCAGATTTCCTCCGGATCCCTGGTACACTTAGATGCACTGTGGGTCGAATAAGACACCAAGGTGGTATGGATGGTTTAGATGCATGAGTGAAGCCCGAGGGAAGTTTATCGTTGTATTTCACGATAATTTTGGCGAACGATGCTTGGCGCCTCTCTGAAGGCAACAGTGCAAGGTGATGGCCGGGGGCACGTGCGAAATGTCGGATGTGTGTTCTCAAGACTTCAACAACAATGTGAGTTTGTATCGGATAGTCACCAGCGATTGCAATTGTTGCTTCTGTTGACGTACATCTGGGCAGACCAAGGCACACTCTCAGCGCTTGGGCTTGTACTGCCTGTAAAATACGAACATTGGTCTTGCAGGTATTGCTAAGCACGGGCAAGCTATATCTGAGAAAACCGAGAAACAGGGCCCTGTAGAGCTCCATCATTGCGTCTACTGACATCCCCCACGTCTTTCCTGCCAGGAACTTGAACAGTTGAGAAATAGCGGTCAGGCGTTTCTTCATATAGGTAACATGCGGACTCCAACAGAGGTCCCTATCAATAATGATGCCCAGAAACCGGTGGGTTTTGGCGTAAGAAATCGGTCGCCCGCAGATTGAGATGACATAAGGGGTCATTGCTTTACGAGTGAAAGCCACCAGTGCGCATTTTTCTGGTGATATGCTGAGACCTTGTTTCAACAAGTAGTTGGCAATCATAGTTGCTGCTTTTTGAAGCCGGGAACGTATCTGAGGACGTGTGACTGCCGATGTCCAGACACAGATGTCGTCTGCGTATATTGAGATTTTAATGGGGCTTGGCAAGTATTCGGCAAGGCCAATTAGTGCAAGATTGAATAGCGTCGGGCTAAGAACTCCGCCTTGAGGAACACCCCTGGAAGTATAGCGTCGCGTAGTTGGGCCATCTTCTGTTAACACAAAGAATGATCTTGCAGCCAGGTAACTCGAAATCCACCGAAAGACTCGACGCATCAGCATGCGCATCAGCATGCTGCAAAGAGATGTTAAATAAAGACACAATTGTTATGCAGTAAGTTCGATTCAACCAACCCTCAATGTATCTTGCTCTGTCTAAGCCACCAGCATAAAGAAGTGTTGAACACAATGAACACTTTTCGTAACTCGCAAGTGCGCTTCTCTGCGCTGCATATTTGTCCAAGTAATGGCGGCGCCCGTCATGCTTCAAGCGGAGACGGGGTCGTAGTTGAATGGGCCGGGAATTGTTCGCACAGCTAGCCCCTTGTTACGTCATTGCTGGCGAGTGGGCCAGTAACCGCTCTCGTATGTTGCAAGTTGGAAGGTCGCAGGCGCAGGTTTGGTTCCTGCTCACGGCAAGTTACCTTTTCACCCACTTTTCGTCTTCCACACTTACATTACAATTTGTCTAATAACTTCCTCTATACAATCTGTTAGATCTCATTAATATTGTGTCAAAATACGAAAAAAAAACGAGCGCTTAAGTATACACTTCGTTGCCTTATATATATATATATATTATATATATATATATATATATATATATATATATATATATATATATATATATGACGCTACGATGACTGGGAGACGTGGGAGACGTGGCGTGGCTCATACGCCATGTTTATTCTGTTCTGACTTCTTCCTTCGCTGCTTCTACCATGCCTTCGTACGTCACATGATTCCCCCTCCCCCCGAAAGAATGCGCGAGTTACAATCAACAAAACAACAAAAAGCATAAAGTGAAGAATGTCAAAATGCGCGGTAGTTCGATTTCAGGAGGGAGTTTCTTAACTCGCACAAAAGCTTCACAGTATAAGGCAGCAGTCCGGTCATATCTAGGGTAGCTCTGGCGGACGAGGCTGGCTGTTGTGCTCTGGATAGCATAACCCTGTCCTGCACATCTCCACTGATGATGACACGACTTGAGGTCTTGTGAAGAACGAACAAGGCTTGAAATCTGTGTAGCATTGGATTGACGAATGTTTTTGGCATCGGATCCAGCACCGTCGTGGCAATAGATGCTTTGCTTCTAGTTGGCACGCGTGAGAGCCGAGGATGATGGGACGATGTCTTTCTTTCTCCGTTGTATACGTAGTAGCTTCATGTCTCTTTCGTAACTTTCTGTGGCGTTCTCTCAGTTTGTTGGATCGCAGACATGGCTTTGAGAACTGGTGCAGAAAATTTTGTCGTCGTTGCTTTCTGCGAAGATGGCTTAGGCATCGACTTTGTCTTTGCTTCTTTAATTGATGTTGTCTCTGATGACCTTTCAGCCACAAGTGTACTCGTGAGGAGGTTTCAATTGATCGTTGTTTTTGTTCGAGTAGCCGTTGCAGTTCTTGGAGTTCGTGGAGTTGCCTTTGTTGAAATTGCTCGTCTTGTTGTGAAAGTTCGTCAGATGGGCCTCTTTCGGGAACATGAGTCTGCTTTTCTTTAGATGGTGATGTGATCAGTAGATTGTCGGTAGTCGACACTGTACTGCTAGGCTTGTCTTGCGATGAAAGCAGCGTGACAGGCTGATGAGAAAGCTCCCAAGATAGTTGTGAGACATCCTTGATTGCAAATGCTTCTGTCAGTTGACAATGCGCCGGCGTTGGTGGATTCGAAATTCCGGCAGTGCTTTGACTCACATGTGTGTTATCACTTGACGATGAGAGCACAACAGACATAATTTCAGGTGGTTCTGATGGCGTATGTTTTTTTCTTTTTGCAGCGTAGTTAGGCTGACAATGTCTGTCGAACGACCCTAGTCTGGAACGTCAGGGTAGGGGCTGGTATTGTGAGGATTCACCAGCTCGTCACGCGTAATTCCGTCGCACGCTCGAAACCGTCTGGGCCTTGTGTGTGACACGAAACATCAAGAATTCGGGTGGTTCAGCAAAATGTGAAGTGTTGTGGTGCATTGCACACGTTGAAAATGCCGATTTCATTGTTCTTGGGACAGCCGGCTTTAGGTTTAGTGTTTTGCCGAAATGGTCTATATTCCTTTCGGTATACGAAGGCTTTACCTTGTCTGTTGCGACGTGCAAGTTACCAGTCGGTGTTCGAATGCGTGACGTTTTTTTGGAAGAGTCATATGATGGTACAATGGTGGTATATTTTCGCTGAGGTCTCGTTTGGGAAATAGGCTTACTGCGGCAAGACTTCGCGTAACTCTGATGGGCGAGTTGAAAAGCTTTCCCCTGATGAGGTATGGACAGGTCTTCATAGTATTCTTTGAAACGGGTGATCATTTCTTCTTTGATCTTTTTCCAAGACTCATCATTCTCGAAGATGTGGGTGAGGTAAAATTTGAATGTCTGACCTGAGATGTAGTCAGTAAAGTTGATGATCATCTCCCGTTCCCACCAGGATGCAGCGGTGGCGTGGAGCTCGAAAAGGTTAAACCAGTCCTGTACGGGTCCGTCGTCCGCTGATCCGGTGTACTTGGGGATGTCAAGGTCGTCTGATGGTGCTGTCATGATGCCGGTCTTGGTGTAGTGTAGGGATGTACTTTCGTGGTCCACGTTCGGTCACTGCGTCTTGCTGAAACGTTCGAAGATGGTGGCTGGTCGCTGTATGCGGCCAGGAGATGATTCCGTAGTTGATGTATGGTCGGGGCGTCTTGTGGAGAACTGCGTCGATGATGAGACACTGATGAAGTGGCGGGGAGGTCTTCATCCTGTCGACTCGTGTGACGGTATGCTGAATGCGAGACGTGGCCTCGCTCATACGCCATGGTTATTCTAATCTCACTTCTTCTTCATCTACTTCTCCGAACCATCATCATAGCGTCACACACACACACACACACACACGCATATATATATATATATATATATATATATATATATATATATATATATATATATATATATATATAAATGAGATCTTACAGACAGTAATGCCAAGGAACGTATAAGGGAAGTTATTAGAACAAATGAAAAGTAAATAAGAAGAAAGAAAAGTGGGTGAAAAAATAACCAGCCGTGAGCAGAAATCGAATCTACGACCTTCGAATAACGCGTTCGATGCTCTAACCACTGAGCTATCACAGCGGCCTTCTCACATTCACTTTTTTTTTGGGGGGGGGGGGGGTTATATGTGAATTTAGAAGTAAAAGTGTCAGTCAGCGCCAGCTATAAGCAAAGCGGCGAGTGTGAAACACCAACTTTTTCACCCACTTTTCTTTCTTCTTATTTACTTTTCATTTGTTGGTTTAGAGAAATTTATTTTCACAGACAGTGAACATCAATTACAATCCAACAGAACATTGCGACAGAACACAACTTCCACAGACACACCAAAAGTTGTTACAAAAAGATATGTGTACATATGTAAACGGAACACAACTTACCCAACTACACAGGAATTGTTACAAAAACAATGTCTACATATGCACAATACATGGTAAACGAAGAACACACAAATGAAATGTAGAGATCTATATGTCAGATATTTACATAGTATTTACAAGGTATTTCTATGAGTACTAAACAAAGATTAACCTACCAATACCAGGCAGACCTGAAAACAAGCCTTACACGTCTCTCACAGACAAACACAAAACGGCAGGACCAGTGTCGAAGGAATTCCTCCTCACCCAGAAAGAAGAGTTCGTCCGACAACACAGATAGTATTTCTTTGTACAGTCGCTGCAAAATCTGGAAGAGAGCACAGCGGTGACGACCTGCTGCAAAAGCTTCACAACGGTTACGCCAAAGACAGTAGGCACCAGCAACAATGAGAAGGCTAGCAAAGCGGCCTCGAGAACAACGTCCAGAAGAAACAAAGCGGTTTAGGGTCCGAACTGCTCCCGTAGGGAGCAGTTCGGACATGTTGATGACTGGACCATTCTCCACCTTTCTAGGTGGTCAAGGGTAGGAAGAACGCCCCACCCAAACCGCCACATGAAGTCCCGGAGGTGGCCAGGTAGAATTGACGCCGTCAGCGGGCTCCAAGACACACGACTAGAGTGGGTGCGGCGTGCTGGAGGAACTAACGGGAGCAACAACGCGGCTGTTGTGTCGACGATAGAATTGTCTAACACATCTAAATCAGGGCAAGTCGACTGGATATGATGAAAAAACGCGACAGCTGTTGCATAAAACGAAAGAAGTACTAATGATTGTGGGCCCTGATTAAGGCGCACATTAGGCAATAAATACCGAAGGTGAGTGCCTCGAAAATAATATGCCAGAGTTCGCGCAAGGAATTCCTCTCCTTGTACGAGGCGCAATAGGAAGCGCAGGGCCAATAGCCGTCAGCGTATTGATAGCGAAGGGAAATCAAAACCTCCCTGGGAACGCTGCTGTCCTAACGCCACTCGAGAAACCAACTCAGTGCCACCAGACCAAAAGAAGGAACACAAGGCAGACTGCAATGACCTCACGATGCGTAAAGGCGGCTGTTCCACTTGAAAAAGGTACCAAATGCGACCGCAGAACACAGTCTGCGCAAGGTACCTCCGCTCAAGAAGCAGGAAGTCGAATTCGCGGGCGTTCTCAATTTCTTGTTTTACGTCATCGAGGGCGTTTGACCAAACGGAGTTACAAATGCCGTAGTGGTTGTATAGAACTCCTAAAATGCGAAGAGACGCAGCCGGCTGAAGAAGAGATGTGGACCTAAGTGTGGAGTTGGGATAGCCGATGAACAAATACCGGGATTTAGAGAGGTTTAGCGCGGCATCTGAAATGTCCCCATACTGGAAGAATAAACGCAGGCTATGAGAAAGACTATCTTCATCTGAAAGGTACAGGGTTATGTCGTCAGCAAAAGCTGTGACTTTTACCGTCACCCCCGGAAGATTTTCCGGGGGTGACGCTTTTACGGTACTGCTGCCGGGAAGCGCAAGACCCCAGACATGCGAATCTGCTTGTAGAGCACACAAAAATGGCTCAAGGATGAGGACAAATAGAACAGGAGACAAGGGGCATCCTTGATGGACCACACGTGTAATAGAAAAGGCAGAACTCTCCCAACCATCTAGAACTACTCTGCTTTTTATACCAGAGTAGGTATGTCTAATTAATTCAACAAAAGTACCAGGAAAACCAAGGGCTGTGAGCACTTTAAAGATATATGTGTGCTCTAGTCGGTCAAATGCTTCTCTTGATCTAAAGACACAAGGAGACCACGCGCAGATCGCGACAGAGTATAGGCTATGATATCCCGGGTGGTAAAGGAAAAACTGTGTATTTCCCGTCCAGGCATAGATGAAGCCTGGTGATGACCCACCAGGCTGTTCAACAGAGCCTTCAAACGTTGAACGATCACCGTCGCGAATATCTTATAGTCAACGTTAAGAAGCGTGATAGGTCTCCAATCTTCAGGATTAACAGAAGCATCACCTTTTGGAATAAGCACAATGCGTCCATCTCGAAAACAAGATGGAAAGACACCATTCTCGAAACATCGCCGGATAACCGCGGTGAATGCAGTGCCAAGCACATTCCAAAATCATAAGTAAAATTCAACTGGAAAACCGTCTGGCCCAGGGGCTGTCCCCCGTTTCATAGATTGTAGTGCTGCCTTTACTTCTTCAACTGATGGAGGGACGTGCAGAGAATCAGCAGCTTGTCGAGGAACGCGAGGCAAACCTCTAAGCATAGGCGGTATTATATCACAGTTTGTCCGCATGGCCGAACATGACATCTCTTCAAAATGCGCCAGAAAGCGAGATCGATCACGCTTAGGAAGCGGCTGTGTAGGTGGTGTCTTCATGGTCGTAAAAACAGGTGATTGTGACTTCCCAAAACACAATTGCCTCGCATAGCGTAGCACCTCGGGGTGGGCACAAGGGTTGTGCCTACAACGCCATGCAGCCGCCGCCAGAGACTAGGTGGCAATCAAACGCTGAAAGCGTTCACGTAATTCGTTGCCAAGCTCGCATCAAGGGAGACGGCGTTTCAGCGCGCAATGCGATGCGTAACTTCGCTGCAGTATCGGCCAGCTCCTCAGAAACGCGACGACGAAGGGAACGCCCTTCAACTGAGCAGTGCAGGCGCCACTGCGTTTTAAGCGCACCCCAATCAAATAAATCAGACGCAGCGAGTGACACGCGTATTGCACGGGACAAATTTGAGCGAGAGCGCGCGTCCTGGAGGACGCGAACATCAAGACGCCATAGTTTCTCTGAAAAAGAAAATGGAATTTTTAGTTCTAATAGAATTGGACGATGGTCAGAGATGTACACAGGCGAAGGTGGGATTCAAAAAACTTCCCTTATACGTTCCTTGGCATTACTGTCTGTTAGATCTTATTAATATTGTGTTAAAACACGGAAAAACTACCCTTAGGTATACACTTCTTTTCCTTGTATATATATATATATATATATATATATATATATATATATATATATATGCTTTAATATTTAAAAATAAGTGCCAACCAAATGCGCTAGAATTTTGCCAGCTTATAGAAAATCTTTATCAGAAAAACTTAAAATTTTGCTGGCGTCTATATATCGCAGGCATACTACTCTGTGTAAGATAGAAGAACGGAACGTTGAGCTAGTTCGTATGTCATTGTGTATAGGGATGAGGAATAAAAGATTTCAGAAGAAGGCACAAGAATTAACCCGCATAACACTGATTATGAATGAAAACTGGGTGCCAAGGACCCTTTAATCGAACCATTTAGTGATAGGAAGGGTTGACATGTTTAAGCTTGTTGCATATGTAATTGGCGCCGACTCTATCACTCCTTTTTATCTCTTATAGTGTCATAAACTGTTTTGAACGGCCAGAGCAATATTTCCCGTTGATTTAATACGGCACTTACCTCTTTCAACACGGCTCGTTTTCTACGCTTAATCTGGCTCGGCACGCCAAACATGCACGGTAATTGTTTTCCCGTCAGCCCATCCATTTTCTTTCAAGTACCGCCATTTCTTTTCCACCATCCATCCTGCCCAGTTAAATTACACCCACTGGTTTTCTGAAGTGCTTTTATTCTGTTCGACCTGTTCCCCTTGTAGGATAACACTCCCTCGAAAGTTTGAGGTGCAGGGTAAGGCTGAAAGTTCATACCTGCGGAGAGCCTCAGTTTGGAGTTAAAAAAAAAAGAATAACCTAACGTGCAAACAGCAATCAATCAAGGCGGTTCAAGCACCGGCCGGGCAATTTTCGGAAGAGCTAGGCCCACTGCTGGTGAGATTGTGTTGCGCCATCTAAGCACAAAAAAGAAAATAGAAAGGAACGAATCACCTCCTGGCCCTCACCTAAATCTGCGCAAAAGGAAAACCTCGCTGAAGCCTTTCATCACAAGCTGTACGATTTGGCAGAAAACTATAGGCTTGTACGCACGGTAGTAACTGCGTCTATTTCGTGAAAGGTGTAATCTTATGTAATGCTTGCGTTTACATGCCATAATGTCATCCAATATTTGTGTTTGAACAGCCTTAGAGAAGATTCTTAACGTTCTGTCATGAAGGACAGTATGTATAGAGCGAGATATGACATCATGCACTGAAAATGACATCGCGTGCAAATAATTGCACTTTTAACGTGACAGCGTTAAATAGCTCGTATCGAAGAAACTCCGGCGTCGTTGTTGGTTGTCAGCGAAAAAAATCATCATCTTGTGCATGACCGAAACATCGAGTAAAATGCAAATAAAATTACAAAAAAATCCGGGTTCGAGTGGGGATCAAACCCGGGTAGTTTGCATGGTAAGCGGGTTACTGACACAGTATTACAGGTTACTGACACAGTATGCCACCTACGTTTGCCACTTAGGTCAGAAAACTTCCTTCATGGCACATTTTTTTTTTACTTTTTTGCTCGGCTTCTCCAATTCAATGAGCCGCGCTCCCGCAAGAAGTATATAGGGCCGGTTTATTCCTCAGAAATAGCTAAGAAATTTACTTTATCTTAACCAGACTTTCTCCTGATTAAACAGCACATCCATCAGTCTGCCGGTAAAACTACCTTGCCTTCCATCTCTCTCCCTGTCGCCATGGTCCGGACATGTTGTCAAGCGGTTGATTTTACAGGGCATGGATCTGTGGCCCGCGAGGCCATATTATGTGACCACTGACACAAGGCCATACCTCCTCCCCCCCCCCTCTAACTAACCAATGAACGCCTATACTACTTTCTGCCCCTGTAGGTTTGTATAAATTGGCTCAGAAAGTAGTCAAAGCTGTCCTGTGCTTTTTGAGGACTACAGGCCTACGTGACAACCTTTAACTTTTGTGTAGTGCCACCGCTGGATACGCGCCAGCCGATAGACAGACAATCCTTTTTTTCTCTCTCTCTTTCTCTTCTCTTTCCCCTCTCTCTCATCTTTATGTCCCCTTCCCATTCCCCCAGCGTAGGGTAGCAAACCGGGCATGTGCCTGGTTAACCTCCCTGCCTTCTCTCTTGTTGTTCATCATCCCCCCATACATGTGAAGTAGGTAGGTAAACAACTTTATTGCTTCATGAAATAATCATTTGAGGGGAAGAAGAAGTGGAAGCAGTATGACGATGAGCTCTTGGGTCGCTCTAAAATACCGGCCACTTCGGTGGTGGCCACTTGGGCCCAGCCCACTCTGTAGCTCCGGTTGCGAGCTGCGCAGAGCAGCTCGCAACTGGTGTTCGAAGCCTGGTGAACATCGCTCTTGGTGTTCGAAGCCTTGCCACGGACCCTTGGTTTTACTTGGGAAATTCGGAAAGGCGTGATTAGAGTCGGCCCTGGTGCTAGGACACAATATGCAATGAATAGCAGTTTCGCTATGCGTAAAAAGGGGAGAAAGAAAGGAGTCCTGACTGTGGCCGTTTGAAGACTGTACCTGTAAGCCTGGTAACTTCTGGTAAAAGGTTAAGGTGGTGCTAGGATACTTCAGGCAGAAACTTTGGTAATAGTGAGTTACAACGTGGTAGCAGGGGCGTTGGCTAAGAATGTTCAGCACGACAAATCACACAAAGACCCCCCTCCCCCCCCAACTTGTTTTTGCTTGTACCCTATTTTTACAAATTGCAACTTGGTGACAAGCGTGCTGAAAATGAACACGATATCTTTTCCGCGTTGCACATCACTACTGTTAATTAACCGAGTTTTTCTTGTTTGTCTGCAAATAACCCTCCCCTTTCCCCCCTTAACTTCGAAAGTTTGCCTTGTTGCCCCGCTATGTCAGCTTTCATGTATTTCGGCCCGGCCTCAAACGTTGCCAGACCCTGCTATAGCGCATGAAATGAACGGCAGCCAACACTTACTCCTAATGTGATACCCCGTGTAACGAGCTCTTTTTGATGTGACGTGGCCAACGATGCAGAGCGCGCGGAAGGCGCGTGTAATGGCCGAACCCGTACGTTCGAGCAAGAACTTGTACGTCCACGCGGTAAGCGTCCGAGGATAAGTCTCTTTCTCCACCACGCCAAAGAAACTCCGGAAATGACAAAATGGTCGGCGCAGGAGCCACATACCACCGAAAAATAAATGAAAAGAACAAAACGGGAGCTCGTTTCGGCAGAATACGCTCGTTAGTAAAAGAATGAATGCGCCCTGTTTTGAGGCTGCCTCGGCCCGCTCTCGCTGAGGGACGTCAGAAACAGCGCCAGGGAGCAGGCTCAGCAGCAAAACAAGATTTAAGGCGTGAGCACTATAGTTTTTTTGAGCAGGCACATCGGCTGCAACTTACGCGCATGCGCTGTATGTACAGGCCTGTGGCGGAAGACTGACCTTGAGCTCAGTAGATATCTTTCGCTGCCTCAGGTGGGTGGCCTTACGGAGTGCCTCCTGATGGGCCATGATGGAGGCTTGTTCGACTTCCTCGACGTCCTGGGACATGCCCATAGACTCCTGCAAACGGTGCGGGAACATTTTTAGCTGATAGTCTTGGAAAAGAAAGAGAGAGAGAAAAAGTTATTTATCATAATATATATTATATATTCTTCCCCTATACATTCCTTGGCATTATTCTCTGTTAGTTCTCATTAATAATGTGTCAAAACACGGGCAAATGAGCCTTGAGTATACACTTCTTTCTCTTATTCATTACCGAGGGTCTCGTAGTGGCAGACTTGGTGCCTTAGGTTGTATACGAGAGACCATTGGTCAACTGCCAGCTCGTAATAAGTTCACGTGCTACGTGACACCACACAGGCTCTTAAAGTGTGTGCCTCACTCACCGCCATGGCTACAGGTGGCGCACACTGACACCTCAACGTTTAAATTCCCACATATACCTAGTAAAGTGGCTAGGAGGATAGCCACCGTGGTAGCTCAGTGGTAGAGCATCGAACGCGTTATTCGAAGGTCGCTGGTTCTCGGCTCCTGTCCACGGCAAGTTATCTTTTCGCCCACTTTTCTTTCTTCACACTTCACACTTACATGACAATTTGGTCTAGTCTGTTCAATCTGGTCATTAATGTGTCAAAACACGGAAAAACGAGCCCACACTTCTTTCCGATATATATATATATATATATATATATATATATATATATATATATATATATATATATATATATATATATATATATATATATATATATATATATATATATATATATATATTCGACAAGCGAAGGTGCAGTTATGTAGAAATCATTTTGTGATGTGAGGCAAAGAGAGGCACTGTGGTCTACTCATTTTTTCTTATCTTATTCTTCTGGCAACAACTAATATACCCCCCCCCCACCCGCGAAGTACTAGTTCACGGGGGGGGGGGGATTTCTAACAGCCCTGCCTTCGAGACCCCCGCACATTTTTCTTTACAAATCGGCCATCGTGTGTCATCATATCTAATTTCGAAATTCAAGGTGGAGAGAAAAAAGCTTAGCAACATTCGGTGAAATGCAAGTGCGGCTTCAACGGAGACATGAGACACGGATAGACGCAGACACTACGCTTTGTCTTTTTGTGTCTTCGGTCTTCGTGCAAGTCGCGCTGCATTTCTCTCAGTGGGAAAGAACTCGTCAAATATAGGTACTCTTAGAGACAATTTTATTTAAAAAAATACATAAAGGAAGGAAGAAATATGGAAAGAAATAAAGCACACTTAAAATTCCTGGAGCACGCATCTGATGCAATCTATTGTACGCAGTAACAATGCTTCTTTGCGAAGCTGCATCGAGACACGAGAAACGTGAGACGACTGCAGACAAACGAACTTACATCTCCCTTTTTGAGCTTCTTGACGTCAGACTTTTTCTTGAGTAGTTCGTCGAGAAGTTCCAGTGTTTGCGCAAGCACATTCTCGTCCGGTTGAACCTTGCTTTGAACTCCCGGCGCTGCCATAAAAGAAATCGAATAAGGCAAACAAGCAAGAAAACTTTGCAAAGTGGAACAACAGGCGACGGTATACATATCCAGACATCCGAGTACACAGCGTGAATTTGAGCCGTGGTTATACTGTCACGAAGTTGAGGACATTCGTTGTAGCAATTGTATGTAGGCGTCAACTCCGTCGCAGAGTTACCTTTTTATGGTGTCTTTCAAGTATACCGTACAGTTTCACGCAGAAGACTTAGCGTTGGCTTGTGATGACCTAGAAGTAAGGGGATTTTCCTTTGTTTTATCTTATAGTATGGTACACGAATATATTTTTTCAGCAGCAAAGAAAACATGGCGGATTTTACTTCTAGGGTTATAAAGCAGGTCTGTTTGTCACAACCCTGTAAGCATACTTTATTTTCTATGCACTTTTTATCCAGACGTGTGGCACAGGAACAGATTCAAAGTGAACGTTTTTCAACTTCATCATCATCATCATCAGCCTGACGTCCACTGCAGGACAAAGGCCTCTCCCATATCTGTAAGTTTCAACTTACAGATATGAAAAAAAAAACTTTAATATTTTAGAGTGGGCCTGCCTGCCAGCCTGCCCGCCCGTTCACCGATCTGCTTGTCCATCCATCCGTCCGTCTGTCTAATCAATCAGCGGCCGAATGTACTGTCCGTCGTTGAAACCTACCGGATGGGTAGCTGGAGCATCCCTCGAGGTTCAGGCCCTGGATGCTGAGCGAGCACGCTTGCGTCCTCTTGCGGAGCTCTTCGCCCCACGACTGCTGCTCCTGCGCCGTGTCGGCCGCGAAGCACACCGGCGCACTCTCCTGCGCAAGTTGAACAAGAATGACAGCCGCATTTAAGCATTACTGACGTATAAGTCTTCATGAACTTAGCTTGCATTAGCACGGCACGCATAACAAGGAAACACGAGTGATTGATTGATTGATTGATTGATTGATTTTATGTGGTGTTTAACGTCCAAAAATCACCACACAATTGCCAGAGACACCGTAGTGGAGGGCTCCAACAATTTCGACCATGTGGGGTTCTTTAACGTTCCTTCAAATCTGAGCACCCGGGACTATACACCATTTTCGCCTCGATCGAGAATGCTGCCGCCGCAGCCGGGATTCAATCCCGCGACCTGCGGGACAGCAACCGAGTACCTTTGCCACTAGACCTCAGCGGTAGGACATATAGAAGGAAACACAACACAGACCTAAAGAGAAGGTAGGCGCCAAACTTTCAAATGTTTCTTTCATGCCATTCACAGCCATCTTATGCATGCTGAAAAAAACCAACTCATCTTGAACATGATCTCTTTCCAAGACCGTTAAAGCAATCGATAGCGAACTCGCACACAAGTTGCCCATACCTGCTGTAGCTCCGGTTTCTTTTATTTCACGTGTCAGCTGATTTTGAGACCAACCGATAATAATACAGCTGTACCGATTAGAGAAACCTGTACAGTTGCATACCTCGCCCATACAAGCTAGGCCCACGGATGACCAACTCGCCCGAGCTACAACACTTCTGAAGTAATCAGTTGCGTTTTTTTTTTTTACAGCGAGGCCATTCTAGCTCGGCGTAAAGTGAGTGATCGTACCCAAGAACACGTTTTACGCTGATAAAATAAAGTTGTTGTTAATAAATTCTTGATTTGTTCATTTGTCCATCAATGAGTGCTGATTCGCAGGTCACGGGATCGAATCCCGGCTGCGGCGGCTGCATTTCCGATGGAGGCAGAAATGTTGTAGGCCCGTGTGCTCAGATTTGGGTGCACGTTAAAGAACCCCAGGTGGTCGAAATTTCCGGAGCCCTTCACTACGGCGTCTCTCCTAATCATATGGTGGTTTTGGGACGTTAAACCCCACAAATCAATCAATCAATAAATCCATATACGAGGAATACTGTGTGTGCATTGTTTCCTACTCTGCTTTGCATCGCAGTCGCACGCCCGTCCTTCCTTGTCTCACGTGACTATCGGGATTGATAAACCAAGTTCACTTCGTTTTGTGCGTTTTATACTGCGCAAGCCGAGACGGCGTACAGCCTCGAGTGCGGTATTCTGATAGGCTCAGGGCTCAGTCCTCACTCTGCCGGCGTGATTAATCAATAAATAAGTGACGAAAATGATATCGCGCCTGTAGAAAGCGTAGCGAAAGCGAGAACGAAACCACGTTCTCGTCTTTGAAATCACAGTGCTTCACGGGCCCATTAAGTGTCGTTTCGTTCTCAACACCTTCATTATTGATGCTTAAGACGAGTGAACAACTGCTTTGCGACCATGAACTGACGCGAGAAGTACTTTTTAAGTAGACGTAGTTTCCAAAGACGGAAACAGTGAAATAATCCTAGGAGTCAACAGATTCACTGACCCGCAGGCGTCGGCTGCATTACTTATGGAGGCGGAAATGTTGTAAACCTGTTTGCTCAGATTCGGGTGCACGTTAAAGAACCCCAGGTGGTCGGAATTTCCGGATCCCTCCACTATGGCGTCTCTCATAATCATATGGTGGTTTTGGGACGTTAAACCCCACAAATCAATCAATCAATCAATCAATCAATCAATCAATCAATCAATCAATCAATCGACAGATTAAAGACGCACTGGCACGCGGAGAAGTGTTTTGGAAAGCCAAAGCTTCTGAAGTAAATTATGAAGGCATCGCGTGTCGCAAAGTACCCAGCTCGTGAAATATTTTGCATTTACGCTTCACTTACACTATCATAAGGCATTGCGTGGGGGAAGTACACCTAAGTAACATCGCAACAAAGTTGCAGTCCCTATAATAGATACAATCAACACAACAATACATGGCACTTAAAAAAAAACTCGAATAATGGGGAATCACACAAATTAAAAACACCGCTCGTCATCTCTCGCTATAAAATTGAGTCATATCATGTATCTTTTCTTTTCTTTTTTGCAAAATACTGATGGTGTTTTAAGGAGCACTACAATCATTTTAAAGGAGAACCGCCAAAAAGTAGTAAAATGTCTGTAGCGTGCCTCGTAACGGCAGTGCTTGTAGCGTGAATCCGAAAAATTATTCGTAGCGTACGTACGAAACGAAATATCGGACCTTCTGTTCCTGACCAGACTGGGGTACGTTTTAGTACTGATGTCTTATCTTTTGTGATTCAGGAGAGAAAGATGCGCCAAGACACGAAAATACTCATCTTCAAGGAGGTTTTAACGAGAATTGAAGTTCCGACGGTTAGTACGCTGCTTTGTTTGATGCTGGACGCTCACGCGTTTGAACCGAACGAAGTGAAAGCGCAGCAATAAATACGCATATGCATGGAAATTATATATATATATATATATATATATATATATATATATATATATATATATATAGAGAGAGAGAGAGAGAGAGAGAGAGAGAGAGAGAGAGAGACAGCGAAGAAAGGGAGAGGAAAGAAGCAAGGAAAGAAAGAAGAAGATAATGTAAGAAAGCGGGAATATATAAGCGGAGCACTATAACAGTCTACTGCAACACAAGCAATAACACCAATGAAAGTATGCCAAACTCCACTAGCGCTGCAGTGAAGACTGGCGCAAGAAAAAAAATACGGTTAATAGACGATGAATTCCATTGCTCTTGCGACTGCGTCATAAATGGCCGGCTGCGGCGCTGTATACGTCGTAAGGATGTAGTACGTAGGAGTAAAGAAAGGCGATATTGCACGCTCGGCGTATGCTGCGCGGGCGGTAATAGACGTAGTCGATTTATCTTCCGCGAGCCGTTCTATGGCCACGTCGTCGGCTTAGAAAAAGAATGACGACGACGACGACGAAGAGTCGAGGCTCGTTCGGAGGATGAACATCCTTATATATTTCGTTATATGCGAACGAAATATGTTAGGGGCCTTCGAGCTCTATTTTTAGGGTAGGCCGACGGGGACTAAATGACAGCGTTCGCGTCAGTATAGATTAATAGGACATTATTTCGGAATTACATATCGTCAAAATTCTCCGTAATAAAGTTCTTTCTAGAAGATAACAGCGAATATTAAGGTCTTTTTTTTTATTCCCGCGCCTTTATTACGAGGAAAGCCTTCGACTCCTCACCAGACGCGAAAAGCAGCCGTCGACGCACAACAGAAGGAGTGCAACAAATAGCCGTCATATCGCTCTAGGAATAACGAGTCAACGGGAGAGCCAAAAACGAGTACCTTAAAGAGCCACTCACCACCCTGCGTTCAAAGGGTGGTTTTCACCTCTCCTTCGCTACTCTTCGCACACGCGATGCATCCTCCTCGCCATTTAGTTCTTGAAAGCACGAATTGAAAGCGACAATTGCACTTAGCGAGCTTAAGATGTATAGAGTGGTAAGATTGAATAGCTGGGTCAGTTGGAGTGTATCCATATTTTAAGTTTTTTCAAGCGCGCACAGAAGAGAAGGACAAGAAAAATAGTCACGAACGAGCGCTAACTCTAAACTATTTATTTGTGAAAGGAACCATACATATGTACACACGTACCAAAGAACCAGGCACTGCACCGTGCTCCCCACCGGGTTGCAGAAATTAGGTGCCTTTTCTCATCTTCTAACCACTACCACCACCACCACCACCACCTAAGAACCCGCATAAATCGTGTGTGGCGCAAGTCACGTGACACGTTGTCAGAAAACACAGGGCTAAACAGAATTGAAAAAAAAAAGAACTCTCGGTCTGTTAGAGCCACCGAAGGTTGATGCATTTTCTTGCACAACTATTTATATGAAAGGCTTCCTTAAGCTCACGCGTTGGTTCGTTTTTACTAGCAAACAAAATATGTGTTATTAAGTCGACGACGTCTTTGCTTAATTATAGGACAGGGATGACTTTAGGCTTTCTCATAATTGAGTAATAATTGCTCAAAATTGTTAAACACATTTTCTAACCGCACTCGGGATCACAATGACATGGTTTACAATGATTAGACAAGGGTAACGTTTTTTTTTTTTCATAGAGTCAGCATGCTTTTTAGACGTTGATACAACGGCCAGTCTGTCATATTTGTACATATTTCAGCAAGTTACCGTCATCCAATAAACCATGCATCCTTTTTAGGCATTTTGCGAACTTTGATTACTTGTTTTCGGTGCTTACTAACTGGGAAAATAAACATGGGGTGGCAAAGCACAATATACAATATTAAAACACCATATCGTGTACAAATCAGTTGGAAGTGACTGATTAACCGATTGTCTCGCGATGTGGTTCATTTCACGGAACTTCTTTAAGCAGGGTGACTCGCGTAGGATTTTCACTTATTGTGCATACCCCAGAGAAAGAACTTGGGATGTGTTCGCGACTTACGCTTTCCATTTCCACCACACAGCAACCCCCCGAGAGCCGCTCCGCCTTTCCCAAATCCACTTTGTGAACACCAGCGGCGGTTGGATCTTCTTAGGGGTTCCGGGCGACTTAGCGACATTATACTACATCCACATGCATGCGCACACAGAGTATGTAACCCCCCCCCCCCCCAAATGGTTTTGCATTGGTGGCTTCTAAGCCAAGGGAAGCCGAAGCAGCCGAATTGCACTAGAACAACATACCTGAGCCAACATACCTGAACGCGTCCACCGTCGCCAGCAGCTTTCGGCCCGGACGGTGATATTGTCTATTCCCGACAACTGCGTGATTGGAATGGATGTTTTCTTTAGAAAGAAGTTGGTTTAGGAAAATATTGATGGCGTACAACAGACATGATTCGTTCGTAAGACGCAAGGATGAGTGAACGGAGGTCGATAGGCGACGTGAAAAAATAAAAATTCAATATCGGTCAGGTCGTGTGTGTGTGTGTGTGTGGGGGGGGGGGGGGTTCCTGTTCGTATCGGTAGCGAGGAACAATTGGATTCGAGGCTGAACGGAAGCCCCCAGAAGGCTGTTCTTTCGGGGGAATACAAGTTCTGGTGGAACGCCTGGGGGCTTACAAACTTGGCCGGCTTTGTAATGTTTACAGGCCACTGTAGGGTAGTATACTTCTACGAGAAGCGCATACCTTCCACGATACGAGAGTTTTTGTTTCCACACTTTTTTTTTCTGATCCTAAAGTTGCTCGAGGGCTTTGAAGTTGTGCGCGTGCGGTAGAATAGCGTCGTGCCGGCTAAGTGGCTTTGCTACGGCTTTGTCTCGAAAAAAAATTGTCTGTACGCTTCGCGGAATCGTCGGGCTAAGCTAGCCTGGAAGTCTTTCGTGGAGGCAGTCACAAGCTTCCTGCGTGTTGGCTGCAATAGCGTAGCCAGAAATGTTTTTCCGGGTCGGGAGGCGAAGGTATTAGCTTTACTGCATGTATGTTCGAGCACGCATGCGTTTGTAAGGGGTACTGAATATAAACACATGCAGCAAACTTGAAGGGGGTGGAGGAGGGAGCGCATTGAGCAAGGGAAGCGAGTGCCCACAACACTGCGGAACTATGAAGGCTTTTCATTGGTCATTTTTAAATGCGTCATCCTCCTCCTTACAAGTTCATTATGGATGGCACCCAGTGTGATGGCGCGGTACTAAGAGAACATTAACGTGATAACGTTAGAGAGCTCATGTCGCAGAAATCCCGCCGTCGGTGTCGGCCCCGTTGGTTGTGAGCGAAAAATCAGCTGTGCTTCTGTGACCAAAAATCAAGTTGCCGATATCGCCGCTGGAGGCCGCTACTTGTCCACGCGTGCGCGCGCGATCACACTGAAAAAAACCGCGCATTCGAAGAAACAAAAAAGTGCTCAAGATCACGAGGCGCGATGGTTTGTTTGCCCCTGCCACCCCTCCCTGCTTAGCTTCCAGAGCTTTTGTCAGGATGAGAGCAGAGATATTGCAATTGCAGCATGCGACAAACCTTTGTAACTTCACTCGCACTGGATGGATTCTTAAAAATTTTGCGGTGTTGAATTCATGAGGCAAAAAGCTCTTCTAGTGAATTCATTTCATGGTTACTTGAATAAATGTTTCAGGGCCCCTTTAACGGGGATTTAGTTCGACATGTGTCACGACGAAAACGAGCCCATTCGGCGATTTGTAGGCGCATTTGGGAAGCCTCAAACTACGTCGAAAAAAAGGCCGGGATAGTGCAGCCATCGCCGCTAAAAACACACAGCAACTTTCAAACAGCGCTAAAAATGGACAACTATGTTCATCTAGCGGAAAACGCATCATACCTTTCCAGAGGCGTTGATCAAGCAAACAGCAAGCGCTAGATAATGTGGTGCTATTTGTGAGGCATCGTGAGACTCTTTATGGCCTCCGAGATGGCGAGCGTGCAGCGTGTATCTTGGAGGCCATGCGACTCATGCTTTAGATCAAAATCCTGTATCAAAATCAAAATCAAATTAGGTCAAAATTCTGTAGATCGTACGAGCGCGCGCTGATACGATCTACTGTGTGCGTGTGTGTCTATGTAAAAAAAAAACATATTACCAAGTATCTACTTAGCGGTTGAAGGGCGCACTATTTCGCTATCGTGTTCAACTCTTAAAGGCGAAGCTTAAGGGTCCTTCAATTTTTATTTTGTACTTCGAACAATGGCATATGCCTGATGAACTCCGATAAGCTTTATTCGTAGCCTGAATATAGGCAGACCGAAATGACCACATCTCCGGCTACATCTCACGTATCTGTTCTGGTAGGCTTTAAAGTCTGCGCCAGTTTCGAAACACGTAAACTTCCCTTTCGTCTTTCGATCGCTCTCTTTCGCTGAAGCAATCTGGAACGTGTGGTGTGCTAAAGTGCCAAGGTCTGCGGAAAAGCCATAGGTGCAGGCGGCAAAAGGTGCGCATATATTTCTTTCTTTCTTTCTTTCTTTCTTTCTTTCTTTCTTTCTTTCTTTCTTTCTTTCTTTCTTTCTTCTTTCTTTCTTTCTTTCTTTCTTTCTTTCTTTGTTTCTTTCTTCTTTCCTTCTTTCTTTCTTTCTTCTTTCTATCTTTCTTTCTTTCTTTCTTTCTTTCTCTCTTTCTTTCTTTTCTTCTTCCTTTCTTTCTTCTTTCTCTCTTCCTTCCTTTCTTTCTTTCTTCTCTCTTTCTTTCTTTTCTTCTTTCTTTATTTCTTTCTTTCTTTCTTTCTTTCTTCTTTGCATACCAGAGGAGGCGGAGAAATCTAGCAGGAAGGACCGTACGTTCTCACACACTGCGACCCCGTCGAAAGTGTGTAAGCATCAGGGTGCAAGTTTGCTGTGTCATTAGAGGTTTTTAGTGTGTGGGGAACATCATCGCTTTACGGCTTTGCTGGGAGCCAACAAACGAAGCAACAGTATACGGGTGCTGGAGGCCTGCAACGCGCGAGTTCTCAACGGACGATGATTTCTGCCGACGATGCAGAAATCCAGGGAGGGCGGAGGCACGTATAGAGGGACGGTACGACAATCTCGATCAGTCGCACTGCAGAAAGCCCGAGTCCAAGGCAAAATAGTTGGCGGTGCAGAACTTCACACGAGCGGCTGAGTAAGTGGAAGCAAGGCCTGAAAAACGGTTGACAGGTGCGACGACACTTAACTAAACTTCTCGCGCCGACTGAATTGATGCGGGGGATTTACAAAACGTCTGCGCCACTGAGAGTAATGAACTATTCGAAGAAATAAGCAACGTCCAAGATAGATTTCAAAGGGAGACAAAGGCGTAATCTGGACAACTCCTGTAACTTTCATCGTCCAAACCACATCAAGGCATCATGCTATTAGGCTAAAAAGAATTCGAAAAATAATTATTGTCATTTAGCTGTAGTGTAGTAATTATGATGGCAGGTGTTATAAGTAATGTGGACAAAAATGTTTTGCGCACTCCATAATGAGGAGATTGTAATCAATAATCTGTCACGTGTTGCAGCAAACGATGTGTCATGTTATGCCTAACAGGCCCCCAGCAAAGCATTACATCAGAAAAAAAGAGGCCAAATTTTTTTTTTCAGTACCGCTTTGATTGATAAGTGGGGTTTAACGTCCCAAAACCACCATATGATTATGAGAGACGCTGTAGTAAAGGGCTCTGGAAATTTCGACCACCCGGAGTTTTATAAAGTGCACCCAAATCTGAGCACACGGGCGCACAACACTTCCGCATCCATCGCAAATGCAGCCGACGCAACCGGAATTCGATCCCGCGACCTGTGGACCAGCAGCCGAGTACCTTTGCCACTATACCACCGCTGTGGGGCAGTCATTACCACTTTAAGCCCACGTAGTGGGCATGCATAGCAAGCTCGAAAAGATTTCACGCGCACAATTGCCCGTGGTTTAAAGCATGCTACCCATTACACAGAATATATATATAGCCGTATGCAAAAGCTTCCCTGATACAAGCCATTTTGAACTCAGTACGCACTAAAGACAGCATACCGCTATCGCGTTAAACTCTTAAAGGCGAAGGTGAGGGGGCCTCAAAAAAAATTTTACTACTCAGGTCACAAGGTTGCAATTTGCAAAAATAAGCTACAGGCAAAACAAAGAGAAAAAAAAGCTTTTTAAATTAGACTTGTGGTGCTGAGAATTTTTAGGCAGGTCGCACATATCTCAAGTTTCTTCTCCCATTTTTCTTACTTATGCAAAGAAGGGAAGGAAAGACGTTACTTGGCTAAATGTTAAGAAAAGCAACAATGCCAAGTAGAAGCGCTATTTTTTTGTCTGTGTCCGCTCCATTTGTTAAATCAAAACTGCCATGTCGGCTTTTAGATAGGAGGTGACAATGACAATTACTTGGCTAAGTGTTAAGAAAAGCAACAATGCCAAGTAGAAGCGCTATTTTTTTGTCTGTGTCCGCTCCATTTGTTAAATCAAAACTGCCATGTCGGCTTTTAGATAGGAGGTGACAATGGGAGAGGTGTGTCGTAATTTGTGCTGGGGGCGCACAATACACTGACCCGCAGACCGCAGGTTGCTGAGCTGCACTCTATAGTAGAAAGACGTCTCCTGCTATTCAATACGCCACACTCATAGCGGCACATTACAAGTTCGCGCTGATTATAAATGAACTCGCTGTTTCCCCTCGAATCGCTAACGACTGTACATGGGTAAGCTCAGTCCTGGCAACCGGAACCAACTATAGCCCTTAATTGGATCCCTTGCGTGCCACCACCGTCTATAGCTGGTTCTTACGTACCACAGGAGCGAATCACTCACGGTTTCTCGGTCAGTCGAGACGTTGTATCCGGTCGTCCTTGATGGTTGCACACACTTGTCGACACACAGCACACGTGTGCACTCACTGCAGATCAATGCGCAGAGCGCCCCCGCTAGCGAACCACACAGACCTTCGCCCTGTACCAAGCTGGTGGACAAGGACGACGTCGTGGACGCAGGAAGGCACTGTCACGAGCTCTCCGAAGTTTCTCAGCAAAAGGCGAGAGTTAAACTCGACCACGAGAACATGACGCAGTGAAAGGAGGAAAAGGTCCTTATATATAAACGTAAGCCTGCCACCACCACCATCGTACGTCAAGCGGAAGCGGGCACGGGGACCTCCTTTCTCAAGATTACTTAATTACCCGCTGGTGGCAGCTCTTGTTCTAGCAACACCTTTTTTTTTTTAATCTCTCTAACGCAGCGCCCGATGTTCTTCGCGCCTGTTTTGCTACTCGATGTTTGTTGTTGTTGTTGTCTGTATTTGCAGCAATCGATCTCTGTTAGTCCCGGGGGCGAGGAAGGTATTAACGGCGAGTTAACTCACAACCAGAGCAAAAGACAACAGCGCCATATTTCGAAAATGGGAAGACGTGTTGCGACGCATGCTCAGTATGAGCGGATCTTGCGACCCCCCATCCTCTTACATTTCAAAAGCAATCAGTGTTTCATATAAAAAATCACAGAATATCCATGGAGTGAATGATGATGAGTGGTGTGAAGCGTCCGTGCTTCTGTCCGTGCTTCCGTCCGTCCGCCCGCGCGACCACCCGTGCGTCCAGCCATGCGTTCGTCTGTCTGTCCATGTGTCCGTCCGTGAGCACGTCCATCCGTCTGTCCGTCCGTTCGTGCATCCATCCATCTGTACGTCTGCGCGTCCATCCATCTGTACGTCCGTCTTCTAGTCTGTCTGTCCGTTCGTCTGTGCGTCCATCTAGTGAACACTCCAAGTACCGCCATCTCGCATCCCATGTGGCACATACCCGCTCCGCGCGTCCATCCATCCGTCCGCCCGTCTGCAAGTCTGTCTGTCCGTCCGTCCATGCGTCCGTCCATGCAACCATCTAGTGAACACTCCAAGTACAGTCGTCTTCCATCTCGCATTCACTGTGGCACATACCCGCTCTAGAGCAGGTATGTGCCACCGGTGGCTAAACGTACGACAACGATGGAGGAATGACAGACCCACGCCCTAACGAGCTTCGCCCCTAAAAACAAGATAGAAATCTAGCGCTAGTGTCTGTGGAAGCATGCAAAGCATACGCTTACGCTTCAGTCAGCATGGGAACAACGGGTAGGTATAGTATATAGACTTGCCAAAGTTTCATTTTTTTGGCTGCGTGTGGCCCCACAACCTCTTCATCGCAAGACGAAGTAAAAAGAAATTTTCACAAACCCACTTCCCTACCTTAACCTTTTTGAGGTTGCCGATTTCAAATTCGCTCATGAGGTTCGCAGTCAGTCGTTCTGTTATCCGAAACAAAAGCCAACACACAAGAATACAGAAATCCACAAGTTCGTTTGAAACCGCTAGCACGTACAATAGGCAAATCCACGTGATAACCATCACTTCCTTCGTATAGCTGTATTATCGCAGCACGATAGTTTGCTATTCAAAATATTTTAGAAAACTCAATGATTAAAATAACTGTACGGTACAGGTCTCCCCTTGCCACCTGAGGTTTCATTCCGCGTCTCCAAGAAGTGACCTTGTCCTGGTGTCACGTGGCAGTTGAACGCATTGCTGTATCGATTGGTCGTCTGCTACAGCAGATGCCCGTAGCGCGACTCGATGGGTGTGTTCCAAAACTCACCGTAGACAGCTAAATAGGCAGCTAAATGGACGGCAGCCATCTTAAGTCCCATTACAATTTTCACGTAGCCGGCAAAATAGACAGCTCCGAGAAGACCGCATCGTAGACAATTACGATGCACGCTACTTTGCTGTCTAAACAAGATGGCGGCTCAGCGAATCGCTCAGATAGATCAAATCTCGTCAGAATGGTCGTGTGCACACAAGCAGACGCTTTCCGAACGCTCAATGTGAGTAACGTATATATGTTTTTGATTTAAAGACGAAATAAGCTAGAAAATACAACTGTTTCGTTTGTTTATTTTAGCTTCTTCCTCTAGACGCGAGGTGGCGCATCGTCGCGTAAGAGCCGTCTAGAAGTGTTCCGATTCTCGGACAGCATGGGCTCGGTGCTGTCTTCTAAGCAGTCTGCGTAGACTGTCTACGTGCTGTCTAAAAATTGGAACACAGCCGATGTAGCAGCGAAGCAGACCAGGGACCGAGTCTGAGCAGCTATAGTGCCGACGAGACGCCGCGAAGTCATGTTCTGCTACCACGTGACTACAGCGCGCATCAAGAGGTCAATGTTCATATAACTCGGGAACGAAAGCGAGAGATCGGTGGTTTAAGAAAAAAAAGTATAAAGCTATGAGGGGTTTTACAAAGAGCTGGAGCCGGAAATGTAACTGCGGGATCATCAAAAAATACTGATTAGAATATATCAGACCCGTAGTCAATTCTCCAAACAGGTATATTTTGAGCGGAATTTAGGCAGGGATTGAAATTGAACAAAATTGTGTGTTTACGACAACTTCTGTTTTCCTGTTGCGTTTTCTAAACGTTTTAGATGGAATAAAATTAATGTGGTAATCAGTGGTCAAGAATTACTGCTCTTCAGTACAGAAGTGAAAAAAAAACTGTGTAAAGTACATAAGGTTCCGACTATAACCTTAGTCGTAGAGTAGAATGTAGTAATAGTAGCTTTACTGTAAGCCCACTTCTAGTGCAGCGCAATACTAGTAGCTGGAACAGTAATAGGAGCAGACGAAGAAGAAGTACAAGTAGCAGAATAACAAACGTAGTACGGTTTTCGTCGTAGCAGGAGTAGTCGGCGTAGTAGTAGAAACAGTATAAGCTAAATGTATTGTAGTATATAGTGCAGTAGTAGATCCAGAAATAGTAGTAGTAGTAGTAGTAGTAGTAGTAGCAGCAGCGGTACTAGTAGTAGTAGTAGTAGTAGTAGTATGGTAATTGTTAGTAGTTGAAGTAGTAGAAGTGCAACGAGTTTCGTACAGTGCTCGTGATAGTAGGAGTAATAGTAGCTATGCCAGTAGTCCAGTGCAGTAGTAGCAGCAATAAGTTCACTATTTGACAGTGGCCTGGTTCTATCACTCGTCACTTCTCGGCTTTTTTAGTTTTTCTTTTGCCTGACTTCTCATCATCATCGTTTTCTCACCTTCCAGATGGGATGTTTCGGCACGATCGTTTAGCAACTACAACGTTGCCAGTGGCAAAACTAGAGAACAGAGCACGGCACCGACGATGGATGACTCGTAAACCGCAACGGGCGAGTGTGACGACAGAAGCGTACCACAAATACAAAAATAACAGCGAGGATCTATCCTCTCCAGGCGCGGAAGTCTACTTGTGTGCTTGTTCACGGGCGCCGAGCCGTGCTCCTGAAAGGGCTACGGAACATAGCGCTGCACTCTCCTTCACCTCTGCAACCTCATCAGCAACATCCTCTTTTTCTGGCGTTGAAGCTAATGCGTCCAGCTTGAAGTGGCAGGGCCCACTTGTCCCGTTCCTAATGGCCGTCCTCGGCAAGGGCATCTTCTCAATGGTGTACCGCATCCGCCTTCCCTACGCTTTGCCGCAGTGGCCACGGAGATAGGGTGGACGTACTAGGGGAAATTAGGGAATTGGGAGAGGGCATAGATGAACACTCCGCAGTCCGCGCACTGCCACCGGTGCAGTCGGCGCCTTGAGTCCTCGCTCTCTCCCTTAAGCTCGCCGTAGTTATCTCTGGCTAACGAGGCTTCCCTAACTCGCCTGGAGATCGATCCAACGTGCTGCAACGCCACCGCAAAGTTTCCTTCCGTGCGTCTTTGGCCAGGAGTTAATTGAAGAAGCCGTCGCACAAGCCTAACCCCCCCTCTCCCTCTCAAATACAAGTGGTGTGCGTCCCGCTTTCCTTTCCTTGCCCTGTTCTCGGGTGAATCTTCCCTCAAACCAAGAGCCTTTCCCTAAAGAGGAATGACGTAGGGGGCGGCATTCGTACATTCCCCGACCCTTTCTTGCATCTCGCCATGCAGTGCGTCTTTACCGAAGAGAAGAGGTCCTAGGGACGAAGATAACTACCTCTTCCTTCCCATTTCCCTTGCACGAAGAGAGCTTTTTTTTTTCTTCAGGAGCAGGGAAGTTTCGAGAAAGAAACAGAAAATGAAGCCATTGAAAATGCACACTCTATGCCACTAAAGGCACGTGCTGCGTATTGAGCCCTGTGGAACGGCTAAGGTCAGATGTGAATCACGAATCAGTTTGTATTTGCAGGTGTGTTCTTACACCTGCAAATACAAACTTGAGTCGTGAACCACTGCATGATTATCTCGATTATGGCTGCGGCTATCGTATTTGTACAGAGCTGAGCCCTTCATTCGAAGCCAAATGGCTCCTACAGCATCCGATAGGGAGTTACTAAAAAAAACTTTTTTTTTTTAGATACAGCATCGACTAGCTCACCAAGCCATGCTTGTGATGACCAAAACAATGACGTAAGGGAAAGCAATCGAGTGAAATGACGTTCGTATTGTCTATTGCTTCAACGTAAACTAAACGGTCAAAACGCATCAATCATGAAAGAAAGAGACGTCGATCGACTGATTTCTGTCACGACAAGTTCCATGCGACTGCGCCTGGTTGAACGAAGTAACCACTTCCTAAAATCCATAGTAGGACTAACAATACTATTGAAAGTTGGGATAATTGGTACGGCGACATGTTTGAATACACCACGAGAATGACGAAGACGGAAGCCGAAAGGGTGACGTATACGTAAATGCATCGTTGTCTCTAACGGACACAGAGTTCAACTGCTTATCCTGTCAGCACGCGAACACGCGTGCCTGTTTGTGATTTTTTTGTCTTTTTTTACAATCATTTATACTCACGCTTATTAGCGGTGCGCTGCCCCGCCACGGTGGTCTAGTGGCTAAGGTACTCGACTGCTGACCCGCAGGTCGCGGGATCAAATCCCGGCTGTGGCGGCTGCATTTCCGATGGAGGCGGAAATGCTGTAGGCCCGTGTACTCAGATTTGGGTGGACGTTAAAGAACCCCAGGTGGGCAAAATTTCCGGAGCCCTCCACTACGGCGTCTCTCATAATCATAAGGTGGTTTTGGGACGTTAAACCCCACAAATCAATCAATTATTAGCGGTGAATTTTCTAGGTTTCTGAGGGTACACTGTAAGCAAAAGTTAGCCGAGATGGGAGTTTCTCCAGCACATGAGCCCACAAAACTCCCCTGCCCCAATTATTTACTCCCTGGTAGAGAGTGAACTCGAGACATGTCGTCGTAAAATGCTCCCTGCTTAATCGCAGAGTTTATGAACGACATGACCTTGTTAAACTCCCCAGGGAGTTTCAGGTAACGTGGTTACAAACTCCCTATAGGAGCTTTGAAAACCCTCTTTGGGCGTGACGTGTGTGTGTGTGTGTGTGTGTGTGTGTGTGTGTGTGTGTGTGTGTGTGTGTGTGTGTGTGTGTGTGTGCGTGTGTGTGTGTGTGCGTGTGTGTGTGTGTGTGTGTGTGTGTGTACGGGCATATGTTTGCACGTTGGTGTGAAACACATGTGCTTTGTGTGGCTAACCGTGTAAGCATCTCTCAACAGGCAACGAAATTATAAGTGCAGCGAAGAATAGCAACGACCAGTTGGTATTTACTGGGAACATTTCAATATATTTCGCACCGTTAAACCACGCTGCACCTCGGTCCGATTCCTCAACGATACGTCGTGAATGCCGCGCTTCAAAGGGCCGAGTAACAAAAAACTTCGAAGAATAAATGAATGGTATCAAAAGTAAGCTGTTACGATCAGCGGCTGCTCCTGGAGTTTCACCATCAGAAACTTCGAAGTGGTCTGAAGTAGGCTTCGCTCGACTACGGCAGGCTGACCGGCAACCGGTCTGAGAGTTGCGCCGGCGACCACTCGCCCCGTCTCCGCCGATAGTGGCTTCTCGGAGTGTCACCGGTATTTCACCGGCTCCAACATCTAAGCGGTAGGAAGGCCTCGCTATGCCGTCGCTATCAAGCCGGCATCGTATCGAACTCGCACTGCGCGCCGGCCACCGCGGCAAGCGCTACGAGCTAGCACCGACCACCGGCGATGCAAAGAATGTGTTTCACAAAAAATGAAGGCTGCTGGGATGTATAACAGTCTTCTGCGCCTTGTCACCGCAGCTGTCAATGACTAACTACAAGGCGAGCGCCGAACGAGGCGGAGTACTATCGTCAGCGATTGCACCGTAAAACTTCGAAGCGGTTCGAAGTAGGCTTCGCTCGACTACGGCAGGCTGGCCGGCACCCGGTCTGAGAGTTGCGCCGGCGACGCGCTCGCCCCGTATCCGCCGATAGTGGCTTCTCGGAGTGTCACCGGTATTTCACCGGCTGCAACATCTAAGCGGTAGGAAGGCCTCGCTATGGCGTCGGTATCAAGCCGGGATCGTATCGAGCTCGCACTGCGCACCGGCCGCCGTGGCGAGCTCTGCGAGCTATACATGCAATGCATGCGAGCAACGGGATCAGCGACTGCGAACCGTCTCATTCGTTTAAGTCTATCGCTCCGTAGCTTAAAGTGCGTGGATAGCGGACACCTATTTCTGTGCATGGGAAAAACGAGACGTAAACTGCACATCAGCAATCATTTTGTGATCGCCAGCTGTCATTCATCGAATCACCGTACCGTACTCGTGAGTGAGGCCTAGTCGTCGAACGCGGTAGCGGCGGTCTACCTCGGTCAATCGCTGGAGCTGCTGAATGTGCCTCGTTAATGTGTTCATTCAAGGCCGCGCGCACTTTGTGTATGATTCCATGCATTTTACGGGTTCACAAACAGTACTGCTAATGCAAATTCAGCCCGTACGACAGAGCGTCAACTGATAAAACTTTTTCGCTATAGTAAAGAAATAATAAATATTAGGCAGGCTTAGGATAAAAGGCATGTGTGTTGAAGTGCTTACATCAGACCACCGCAAGTTCATACTTACGCCGTGCGTATTTATTGCCTAATTAATAGCGAAAAAAGGCCTTCACTAGGGCTACATGGGAGGCAAAAATGTGGTGCATACATATACCCGGTGACTATATGGTAGGTGTGTACTGCGTGTGGCAAGCTGTGGTGAGTGCGAGTGTTGTGATATAACGTGAACATTGTGATAATGTATGTGTACTGTAATCATTGTTGTGCGCATTAAATGTTATGTAATTAAAGTTACGCTGTCGCATGGTACGGCTGCTGACGTAATTTTTTTCTTTGTCGATGCAAAAAATTTACTCCCATACTGACCTGAAAAGGTTCCCCAATGGAAGTAAATAAAAACCCCCCTGGCACCATGCAAAAACCCCCTACTGATGGGGAGTAAATTTTTTACTCCCAACGGAGAGGTTTATAAAACTCCCATCGGGGAGTGCGCTAGAGGACAAGGTCATTTACTCCCATCTCGGCTTATTTCTGTTTACAGTGTATGACGTTTCATATGACGACAAAAAAAAAAAACTCAAAAGCTTCGTGGCAGTATCTCTTAATAAAAGAACCGGCAACCCACGTTATGGTACCCGTTTCCTTTAGCGCTAGGAAAAGCTTACCCGTCAGAAAGCCTAATCACGGAATGTTAGCGCAAAAAACGCCATGTAACATCTACATTTCTAATAGTTCCATGTGTCACGAGACACGCGCAGCACATGCATGCAATCAGTGAGGTGAGCGTGAGAGTGATTCCCGTTTGTCCGCGGCGGTTTGCTGTGCCCCGCCGCGGTGGTCTAGTGGCTAAGGTACTCGGCTGCTGACCCGCAGGTCGCGGGATCGAATCCCGGCTGCGGCGGCTGCATTTTCGATGGAGGCGGAAATGTTGTAGGCCCGTGTGCTCAGATTTGGGTGCACGTTAAAGAACCCCAGGTGGTCGAAATTTCCGGAGCACTCCACTACGGCGTCTCTCATAATCATATAGTGGTTTTGGGACGTTAAACCCCACAAATCAATCAATCAATCAGTTTGCTGCGCGCGCGTGCATTCCGCGCGAGTGCGCTGCTGCTCGACATGCAGCAGTTGCCGCGAAGGCAGCGCCACTTATCAGCGTGCAACTCGGTCCACCTCGTAAGCAGCAGGGAATAGAGCGGGGAAGGATACTGATATAAATACTGTAACAATAGCTGTCAGCCTGACTACGCTCACTGCAGGACAAAGGCCTCTCCCATGTTCCGCCAGTCAACTCGATCCTGTGCTTTCCGAAAACCCGAAAACTTCATAGTCTCGTCTGCCCACTTAACTTTCTGTCTCCCTCTAACCCGCTTGCCTTCTCACGGAATCCAATCGGCGATCCTTAATGACCAGCGTGTATCTTGCCCACGCGCATTACTGGCTCTGCCCAACCTCCTACATGATGTAATATTGAGTATACTAATTACGGTGCGCATAAAAGTATTGGACTACGTATACAGTAAAGTTAATGACTCCATAATCCATCTTCGCGGCTCTTCCCCTAGGTTGAGCGGTATATCGGTTTCCGTGACACTTTTCAAACGAAGTATAATATGCAAACCCTTCACACTTCGTGCAAGTGATGCTTGAGTCTGTTACTATATGATTCACGGTCGTTTCATTTCCGCCAGGATCTAATCACACGTTCTGACCAGTGCTCGCCTCCTTTGATACCTATTTTTTGTTTCACTTTGGCGTTTCCTGCTGTTTTCTTTTTCTTATGTGTCAGCCTCAGTGGAACAGAACTTATGGTGCTGGGATGCTAACGCAAAGGTCGCGGGTTCGATTCCGGCAGAGGCGGTCACACTGCGATGGAGGTAAAATGCCTTACGTGCTGTGAGGTGTCTGTGTGCGATAAAGAACGCCAGATGGTCAAAATTTTCGGAGCCCTCCACCATATACAACATTTCATAAATAATACAGTGGTGTTGGCATATAGAACTCCCGATATTATCATTATCCTGGTCCTTTAAAAAACACCGCCCCACAGCGGTGGTCTAGTGGCTAAGGTACTCGGCTGCTCACCCGCAGGTCGCGGGATCAAATCCCGGCTACGGCGGCTGCATTTCCGATGGAAGCGGAAATGCTGTAGGCCCGTGTGCTCAGATTTGGGCGCACGTTAAAGAACCCCAGGTGGCCTAAATTTCCGTAGCCTTTCACTACGGCGTCTCTGATAATCATATGGTGGTTTGGGATGGTAAACCCCACCTATCAATAAATAAATAAATAAATAAATAAATAAATAAATAAATAAATAAATAAATAAATAAATAAATAAATAAATCATTCCTTAAAGAACACCACATGGTCGACATTTATTTTCGGAGCGCTCCACTGCGGCTTCTCTCATAACGACATCATAGTTTTGGGACGTAAAACTCCAGATATTGTTATCGTTATCCTGGTCCCCCCGAAGCGGCTGGTGCACACCGGAGTAGGGCTTGTGAAGTGGGCCAACTCTGTTGCTATCGGCACATTCGATGCTGCCGCACGCGCTGCAGGACCAGCGAGAGAGAGAGAGAGAGAGAGAGCGAACCACAGCGCGCGCCTGTTTAGGAGTGGGATAATTTTGGCACTCTAGTCCGCCGGTCGAATCCAGCCCCAATCTATACACGTGCCTCGTGCTAGCTGGCGGGCTCTTGCTTCTACGGCTGCTCTCGCCTAAGCTACGGGCTTTATATACACATTTCGCCGAGCTCAAATGCGCTGTGCGGCACTATGTCCGGAGCTTTTGAAATGGTTAAAGCATTGATGGCACCCAATATTCAATCAGAAGACATGTTATTATACAGGTTAGTATTTTTGTGACCTCACGCAAGATATGTTTCCACACATGCATTCGCTGGCCGAAAATTCAGGCCAGCTCACGAGAGAAAATATTGAAGCGGCAGATAATAAATTTAGAGACGCTATAAGGTGCCCTTCATTGTGTTTATCGGAAAACTTTGTATTTTTGTTGCGTCTGCCACCTGTTCGAAAATGTAGGTCGAACAGGTGGCCGACGCAGCCATCTGCACTCTTCCTCTCCCCCCTCCTCCTCTCTTAGAAAGAAAGTGTTGATACACATAGGATACTTCAAGATTCACATGTATACATTTTTAGAAAAATGAATCTCTTCTAGACAGTTGACAAAAGATTCCAGCGTAGAACAATTCACAGAATGGACTGGCAGCTTATTCCGAACACTAATTGCCATTGGAAATAAAGAATACTTATGTGTATTGACACGGCTAGCAGGTTGAAAGATGACCTTATTATGGTTTGTCCTGAGTGAGTGTTTAAATGGGTCCTGTACGTACAGATTGCGCGGTATCTTAAAATGATCGTGATAAAGTATAGGAACTTTAACCTAGAAATTATTCTTCGTTTGGGAAGTGGCTCAAGATTCGCTCTATTAATTAGGTCAGTGACGCTTGAATGCTGCGAATAATTAGAGTAGATGAACCGTGCAGCTAATTTCTGAATGTATTCAATTTTGTCTATTAGGTGTTGTTGGTGGGGACTCCATATTATGTTGGCATATTCTAAAACAGGGCGAATAAGAGTCTTGTATGCATTTAATTTGACTTTAATGGTCCACTGTTAAAGGGCACACTCAAATGAACACTGTCTATATTGCTGGCCCTCTAACAGTCAGTGTATAAGCGAACAATCTTCATGCACGTCACCAGTCTGTTGCGATAACTCAGAACTGTCGACCATCAGAAGATCAGAAGTCTTGTGCAAATATAAGTCAGTGTTCTTCTGTAAGAGGGCAAAATCTAAACATCCTGAGCCTGCAGGAGTTTTCTTTAACTGTGGACTCGTCTGTGCATATACGCCTGTGCCGCTAGCGGACAGACGGCTACATTAGCACGCATACTCTGGGAGTGCGGGTCGCTTAGACCGACTTATAGCAAACCTGAGTGGGATGCGCTTCTGCACAGCCCTGAACTTCAGGACCAAATCCTGGCTGTCCAGTGTGTCCGCGACAGGGCCGTCAAGCTAGACCTGCCGGTTCCCACGTGGGAGTAGCCGTGTGACACGTGGCAACCTCAGCGTCTGCACTGGACCATAATAAAGTTGTTCTCACTCACTCACTCACTCACTCACTCACTCATCACGCGCAATAATCATGAGTTGTTAGTGCCGTGTTCTGTGTTTATCTGTCCCCATCTTGTACTTCTTCGCGCTTTTGTTCTGAAGTGTGCGCAAACATCAGTCTGTCTTTTTGGCATTTTTCATATAAGTACACCGGAAAACAGCGAGTTTAGTGTGCGCTGGGATAATTATGCATATTTAGGCATCGCAAAGGAAGAGAGAGAGAGAGAGAGTTTATTTACAGAAGGGTAGAGAGGTCGGCTTGAGCTATAGTTTGCTCTGGCCTGCTACTATACACTGGGGAAGGGTGATTGGGGAGTGAAAGAGTGATGAATGACGATGGTAAGATAGGGAGATGATATGCTCTTATTAGGCTGGGTAACTCTACAGACGTGCATCCAGTTCAGTGGCTTCTAAGAAAGCGATGACGGCTCGTATAACCACGTGTGTGCTTCTGGCGTCAGGCCAAGGACCTAACACAACCTCATCGGTTAATGGTCGACTAATATATCGGCCAATTGAAGATATCAGTTGGTGACATTCACTTGCAAATGCTGGACAGTCGCAAAATACATGTTCGAGCGTTTCTGGCAACCGACAGTGCACCACAATTGGGACCTGTGTCATTACAGCCAATCAAGTGGGTGTAACGTCTCGTGTATGCCACACCGAGGCGAATGCGGTGGATAATGCATGAGATGCTTCGCTTTAACTTGTGAGGCATACGGAACTTCATTTCCGGGTCCCATTTGCGCAGCCGCTTGTGCTGGTGTTCTGGTTTCTGCCAGTGCTCTAAGTTGGAGTTGCGCATTACGCGTCGAAGTAGGATGTTAGTGTCTTGTCGAGAAAATTCGATGCACACTTCCGGGGCACTATTTAAAGCTCTCTTAGCTTCAGCGTCCGCCTCTTCATTGCCCATTCTTCCACAATGAGCAGGTATCCATTGAAATGTTACATCATGTCCATTTTTTATAGCAATGCCAAGGAGCTCTGCTATTTCAATCGATAAAGTATGATATAGACCTTGTCTCATGAAGCCATCGATGGTTTGAAGAGCAGCTTTGGCATCGCACAGTATCGTACATTTACGAGCGGGTTTTGTCGACATGAAACGTATTGCCTTCCGAATAGCAACAAGTTCCGTGGCTGTTGATGTGGTCTTGTGATTTATCTTGAACGTTGAGCTATCTTCATCTGCGGGATGACAAAGGATGCGGCGGAGGTACGCGACATGATAGATCCATCAGTATATACGCGTGCCACACCGTCGTACATAGTATAAATGTGCTGCAGTGTAAGTTGCTTTAGGCCGATCGATGATACAAGCGACTTCTTCATAATCCCAGGAATTTGAAGTATGACAAGTGATCTAGGCAGGAGCCAGGGAGGTGTCTTAGGAACACGTGGGGAAAAGAATCTTGGCGGTATGGTGTTCTCGAGCCGCGATATAGCTCTTGAATAACTGCAGTCTCGGTGGCTGGCAGGAAGCGCTGAGGGGATGTTGCCTGTGTCGAGTCAACAGGCGAAGGTGGACTCGAAGAGGCTCGCAGAGCACATATACTTTGATTGGACAAGCCCGAGCTTCGGCGAGAGTACCCTTGGTTGATGTGCATTGAGGTAAGCCCAAACATGTGCGCAACCCTTGAGTTTGGTTGCTTTCTAGCGTGCTCGCACAACTGGGTTTCATGCTTGAAAGCACGGGCATGCTGTAACGTAAGTACCCTACGAATAAAGATTGGTACAATTGCAGGAGAGCTGCCTCCGAAGGACCCCATCTTGCTCCGGCCATGACCCAAAGAACGTGGACAAAACTCTTGAGCTTTGACTTCAAGGCTGTGACGTGTTTTGACCACGGTCGAGGATAACCGTTCGAAGATTCTGGTCGAGGATAACACCCAAGAATATGTGTTGCACAACAGCACGAATTTCTGTTACATTCACAGTTAGTGGGTAACTTGTCATTTTTTTCGTGTAAATGCAAGCACTGCGCAGTTTTCAGTTGACAGTGTGAGACCCTGGCGACGCAGGTACCTTGCTGTGATGGTCACTGCACGTTGTAGTCGAGCACGCAGTTGGGGGCGCGTAGCTCCAGAAGCCCAGATGCAGGTATCATCCGCATATGTGCTCATTTTCACCGTGTCAGGAAGTTCAGTAGCAAGTCCAATCAAGGTGATGTTAAAAAGTGTCAGACTGAGAACACTCCCTTGGCGAACACCACTGTGAATGTTATAATGGTCTGTATCTCCATCGCTTGTTGACATATACACGGTACGGTCGCTAAGGTGGCTCACGATCTATGCATACAGTCGTCCACCGATTTCTAGATCCTCAAGTGCATCAAGGATAGCATAATGTAAGACATTGCCGTAGGCGCCTTTAATGTCAAAAAAACAGCAACCACTAATCTACCTCGACATCTTTCCTGTTCAACATCGTAGACCAAGTTCATAACCCCGTCAATGGCTGATCTGCCTCTCCTAAAGCCATTCATGAACGCAGGAAAGCGATTATTGCTCTCTAAGAGCCACTCTCATCTCGACAATACCATCCTTTCCATGACTTTGCCAACGCAGCTGCTTAAGGCGATCGGCCAGTAAGATGGAAGCTTATTAGGACACTTCCCCGGTTTAAGCAGCGCGATTATGCGGCTGCACTTCCACTTATCTGGAAGATTTCCTGACTCCCGGGAGGTGTTGTAGTAAGATAACAGGTTCTGTCGTGCTTCTGCATCAAGATGGCGAAGTGCAGCGTACGTAATTCTGTCCGGCCCGGGTGCCGATGAGCGCCGGGTAAGTGAAATTGCAGCGTCCAGTTCATGCGTTGTAAAAGGCACTTCGAGGCGTTCGTCGAAGCACGGGGGCATAGTGGTGGTAAGAGTTTGGGTCACAGTGTCAGCGGTGTAAACGACAAGGCTACAGTAGTCCTTGGCTACCTCTAATTCACTCCGACCCTGATGTGGAGCCACCGCCCGGAATGGCCAAATTTGTTGTGGAGAAGATTGTAAACTTCGTACTATCCGCCAGATTTTAGAGAGAGGCTGCCTTGGGTCCAAAGAACCGCAGAACGACCTCCATCGTTGCCTGTCCAGCTTGTCGAGATGCCGAAGAACGTGTTGTTGAGCTTGGCAACAAACATAGAGGACTGACGGTGATCTTGTTCTTCTGTATCGCCGTTCTGCGCGGCGACGGATAGCACGAAGGGCCTCGTATTGTAAGTCGATAGCTGATCGTTGCAGCGGAATGGTAACTTGTCTTGTTGTGTCACGCAGGGATGAAGAGATGATGTCGTCTACTTCGGATGGTGTAGTAGTGCGCTGACAGCTGGTTTTCACAGATGACTTGAAGAGACGCCAGTATGCCTGATGAACGCAGCGTGTGGCTGAACGGCGGTACCACCTAAACTGAACATATGTAGGCAAGTGATCACTACCGTGAGTCTCTATATCCGTGGACAAAGCTGCAGAAAACAGGAGACTCCTAGATACAAATGCAATGTCGAGGCAGCTGCTGTAAGAAGTACCCCGAATGAAAGTGGGCGATCCCGTCATTCAGCACCCTTAGTCCAAAATTACAGACGAAGTCGCACAAATTTCTGCTACGGCTGTTCATTACAGTGCTACCCCAGAGGGGATGATGAGCGTTGAAATCTCCAATGACAATGTGGGGGCTCTGAGCAGCCTGAAGCACAGACCTAAGGTGAGAGCAGTCCATCTTCGCACTTGGATGAATGTATCCTCCGATAACTGACAACGTGCGCCTCTTATACTTTATAGTCAAGCAAACGTAATCATTCGTTGTATGCGACAGAATGCCATGTCGTACGTACGTCATATCGCGGCGTACACAAACTAGCACCTTGCTTGCACGGGGATCACTGCGAGACCAAAGCTGGAAGTACCCAGACAAACGAAATGTAGAATCCACGTTGGGTTCGCAGATGACAATAACTGGGAACTGGTATTTCAATACCCGCTGTCTGAAATCAGAGAGACGGCCACGTAAACCACGAAGGAACATCCTGAGCTGCCATATAGCAGACACTCCGCAAACAAAACGCGAAACTCGAAACTTACAACCGAGCGTCGAGCCGTAAGCATAATTCGTATTTTTGCTCTCCTGTAAATATCCGCTGTTTTCTTTAGAAACGTTGAGATGACCTTCCTCGACAGTTCTGAATGCCTACAGCGTATACGTGCACTGCAGGCTGCGGAAGCAACTTCGTCAGGTACTGCGTACAATTGCGATGGAAAGAAACGCGAACACCGTAAAGCGTGGCCTTCGAATCGGTCGAACTGCGACATGCTTTGACTGTCGTTGGGTCAAACGTGTGCTTTCAGCCGACGTCACCGTTGCGCTAGAATCTTGCTCCGGCTTGCGCTCGTGCACCGAATGTGCTTGTCCTTTGCCAGTCAAGCCTGACGCTCGGAATGCACACGCGGTTCCAAAGTGCCAGCCAGAACAAGATTTTATAGTGCTACGGTGACGCCGGCTAGGAGCACAGATACACCTAGTGACAGTCAAGGCATGTCACAGTTAGACCGAGTCGATGTGCGACATGCCTAGGGTTATCAAATGAACACCACGATCACTAGACCACCTTGGCGAGTGCGCTAATAAAGGAGGAACAAATGAATAATTTTCGCAGTTTGTTCGATCAGACTCCTCCGAGTCAGGCATGGTCAGATTCCAGATTTAGACAAGCCCTTGCGCTTTCACGCAGTTTCGAGTACTTTAATGACTGAAGCACAAACGACGTCAGTCTCTGATAACAGTTACCGAAGGCGAAATTAGCGCAACCCGATTATTTTGAGAAGAAAAGTGGCTCACAGTGACGATGCACAGCGGCTGTCGACGTCTTGTACTCGTGGCCTCCACGAGGGAGCGCTTCGCACCGACTTCCAATCTTCGAGTGAGAGCGAGACGATCCACAGCGAAAGACCTCCGAAGCTGGCAACCACGAGAAGATCCGACCTTCTCACGCCACACATCAGTTGTCGATGTACCGTGCACGTGTTGAGGCCAGCATGATCCCACCAGGGAAGAGACATCATCCTTCTTCTTGGGGGTATATATAACTTCGGCGAAAGCCCTTCCTGAGTGTGGAGTAAGCGATCCGGAGTCACCGGGGAATAAGCCAAGCCAAGGAGCACCCGCACACAACGTCGCGTAGCTAGGCCTCGTCGTTTTGTTAGTTTTGTTTTTCGGGTCACTAACACGCAGCCCACGTGCGGTGCAATATCCGGTGACTGGGCCATGAACACAGGTTTCGAAGGAGAAGAAAAAGGAGAAGCGTTGTTCGCACGAAGATCGTATTACTTATCAAAGAGCCCGTTGATGACGCAGTGGACGGCTCCAGATTGTATAGCGCCACGAAGCGGCAGGACACAAGAAAGATACACAAGCAGCAGACCTTGGCAAGTGTCGTGGTGGGATCGAATGACAAAAAAAGGGTTGGGTTAAGGCTACGGCAGCCTATCTGGCGATATTGCAACATGTTTCCCCACGAACCCTAGTTGTAATCGAATCCGCTCCAGCGACCTCCTAGAAGCTGCGACATCTTGCAACACAGGCAGCTCGACCTTCCTGGGTGCGCGTAGAGATTTCGATTGGACTCAACCATTACGCGAATAAAAGTTTGTCGTAATTGGTGGCATCGCGTAGGCGCTGACTTCGTGAACGAGAGGAAACAAACCTCCGTATGATCTTTGAAGTCCCGCCGCTCGACGTTCTGTATTCGACTCTGGAACGTTGATAATGGTTCGTGTTAGTATTGCCGCTTGCATGGGCTTTGGCAGGATATTGCATTGGGGTGTGGAAACCGACGTTGCATCGCGGTTGGGGGAAGGGGGAGTGCACTGGTACAACTTGGGGAAGAAGGAAGGGGGGGGAAGGGCTGGTGTGGCTTGAGGAGCGCAATAGCCCCTTTTGCAACCCTTTGTCAACGTTCATTCCTGTAACAATAAAACCAGAGCATTCAATAGGCAGATTCAAATTGTTGTTGTGACCCGCAGGGCGCGGGTTCGAATCCCGGCTGCGGCGGTTGCATTTCCGGTGGAGGCGGAAATGTTGGAGGCCCGTGTGCTCAGATTTGGCTGCACGTTAAAGAACCCCAGGTGGTCGAAATTTCCGGAGCCCTCCACTACGGCGTCTCTCATAATCAAATGGTGGTTTTGGGACGTTAAACCCCACAAATCAATCAATCAATCAATCAAATTGTTGTTGTGAAAGCTGTTTCAAAATAAAAAAAAGCCCAACTACCTCATAACACAAAGAACCAGAAAAAGAAGCGCCCATGTACGTTAAAAAAATAAATGAATAAGGGAGAAATTCTTCAAGAATAATTCTTCTTTCAAATTGACGCAGCGTGATTTAGTAGGCTTTCAATAACAAAATAAATCTTGAGATGATGAGAAATTCTTCAAGAATAATTCTTCTTTCAAATTGACGCAGCGTGATTTAGTAGGCTTTCAATAACAAAATAAATCTTGAGATGATAAGATCTATCCGGCTGTTGGCAAGTCCTCCCTAGTAGTTGGTCGGTGCGAATCACCCCAAAATAATTATCAGAATCATTATAAAACACCGTGGTAGTTTCACGTATAAAGAATTAAAAAAGCACTTGATACTACCACATGTTTTCCAATCTCGAAAACTAGATAAAAAATGACATTTCTGGAAGTATGTTTACTGCACTATTCTATCATTTTCTAACCTACGTCACTGTTAAGTTTTTTTTAGTTCAGCTCAAAACCCTTTATTTTGTCATTGATATTTTTCTGGCTATACGTTATGTTCAATGTCTCGACACGACGTGTCGTTGGTGTGCACGAGGCCTTAGTCCTATATATATAATAATTTGGGGGGAGGTTACGTCCCAAAACCACAATACGATTACGAAGGACGCCATTGAGGATGTCTCCGGACATTTCGACCGCCCGGGGTTCTTTAACGCGCATCTAAATCTAAGTAGGCAACCTCTAGCATTTGACCTCCGCCAAAATGGGGCAGGCACGGTAGGGATTCGATCCCGTGACCTTCGGGTCCCTAGTCGAGTACACTAACCAGTAGACTATGGAGGAAGAGGAATAAATGAGGAAGGACAGGGAGGTTAGTAGACTACGGACACCAGCATTGAAGAAGGCAGCAGAAGTCTGGGAGGGGGGAGGGAAGGCTTCAAACAGCCCTACTCCCTCAACATTTTTTCTACTTGCACTTCCATATATGCACGCACACGCAAAACTACACGAACAAACATACGTAAATTCTGGTATGACATCCCCGCCGTTCTCCTCGCCGAAAAAAAATTTCTGCCTTCGCTGCCGACCACTACGATTCGTGGTCTCAGTCCTCAAACAAGCTCATTATGATCGCTGGATGCACATAACTAAGTCTGAGTACTTCGTCCAGTCCCACCAACTTTTCCTTATTGTGCAGCGCCGAGTGATTAGTTCCAGCTCGTTTAGCAAAACATAAATACATACAGCAGGAAGATTTGATGAACAACTATAGGAAACGCTCATAAATTTTAGCTATAGAACAACGGATATGGTAAAGCTTCAAGCTGTTCATGTATTCATTCATTTGTTGCTTGTCGGCAGTGCCCTTGCTAAGGGACTGCCACGACGAAGTCGTTGTATCAAGGCTGGGGAGGTCGAAAGTGATTTAGTAAGTCTAAAAGCAATTTATTTCATGTCTTTGAGAGAGAAGGTTTCTTCTGCACAGCAGTGTTACATTCACTATAGCCGGCGTGAATGGCGCACGGATGTTCTCGACCCACACTTACGCAATTGTGCTTAGAAAGTAATTACGTAGGAAACTATGGCAATGTGTAGATCTACTGCAGCAAATTTATTCCTCAGAACAGCTTCCAGTGCGATGGAAAGACACGCTAATCAGCTACGAACAGCTATAAACCATCCAGTGCGAGCCCGGGAGGCGGCTGCAAGAAAGAGTTTCTTTACCCTTATTGGCGCCGCATAGGTCCAAGGTGCATGCATGTCCACTCCTTTTTTCTATGAAGTTGTTTCGCTCGCTCGCCCACTCACTCACTCAAGTGTACCTGAGTGCATTGAATGCAAAAGCATGGCCTATGAGTGTGACAGCTGTATCGACCTTCATGTCACGTAACGTCACCATGATGTCATGACGTGCCATGATCACTAGTTCAGGGCGAAAATCTCACCACCTTGTGGTAATGAAGACACTTGTGGGTGGACGTCGAATTTTTCGCTGCATTGCGCATACGCTTCTTTCGCAATTATATAATCAAAGCTCACAGGGTCGTTTAAGCACCCGCTTCATCAAACTCGAAGGCTAAAGCCATCTTATTATTTTTTTCTTCCAAGTCGGTGTATTGAAACTCCCGTGCCGTCATCGGAAATTTTTCTGCACTTAACATAGTTTTATGACGCCTCCGGGATGACTATAGGCAGTGTAAGATTTCTTCACTTATCACAATCAGCGCGCAAAAAACACAAAAAACAAGAAAGTTCACGACAAAAGCGTTGCCTAAGAACTGAAAGTTTAATTGAAGAAACGTGTCATATGTACGTAAACATGAAGGCATAAAAATCTTGACAACCTCCCCTCTCATTGCCGGCAGCTGCACTGCCGGTAATGGAGGGCAAGATATGAATCACTCTAAGCGTTTTACTGACTGTGCTAGCGGAGCAGTGTATACTCCATTCTTATATCGTGCGGGAGTACGTACATTCGGCAGACGGGACGTTGCCTCAACGTCCGTCTAAGGGAGCATGCTTCCTGATAGGTACACCATCTAAGCATTTCGCCCTCCATTGCCGGAAGTGTGGCTGCGCAGCTAGGTTAAACAAAATCGCTGTTGTGACGAGGCATAGAGACAGCGCACACGTGAAATTGCAGCTGCGTATAAAATCGTACAAGCAAAAGACAGGTGCGTGAGCCAGCCTTCAATCACTCACACAGATGCTGAGATTTCGTATCTACAGCATACTTGACTATGTGCTTGGTCGGGGATGGCGAGATTTCTTATGCCTACATGTTTGCATATATATGACACGTTTTCTTTTTCATTAATCTTTCAGTTGTTAGGAAGCGCTTGTCTCGTGCACTTTCTTGTGTTTTTGTGCTTTTTTTGTGCGCTGATCGGGATGAGTAGTTCGCTACTTTAGCTTCTTTCACTTCACAGCCTCAGATATCGGAACACCTTTGACCAAGCAATGATATGCAAAGTGATGGCGTCACCATATGACGGCACGTTATGCGGCGTAACAGTGACGTCCTGATGGCGCGAGAAATTTTTGTGACATGCGACGTCATAAACACGTCATATGATGACGTCATCCCACGGTGATTCGTAGCAGTCCTCATGTTGACGCTGCCGACGGGGTGCGCTGGTGAAGTTTCGCGTTTGATGAGGCATCTAAGCCTTCCGCTTTAGTAACTGTCATGGTTTTATGTCCCTAAACCACAACATGAATTTGAGGGACGCCTTAGTGGGGGGCGGGCTTCGGGGAATTCGATGATCTGGTGTTCTTTAACATGCACTTTATTCTAGGTACACGGGCATGAGTACGAAACCAGCGGTGACAGAGTACAATGTGCTTTACCATGGGCAAAGCGGGGCAAGTTGCCCCGCCATGGTGGTCTATGGTACTCGGCTGCTGACCCGCGGGTCGCGGGATCGAATTCCGGCTTCGGCGGCTGCATTTTTGATGGAGGCGGAACTGTTGTAGGCCCTTGAGCTCAGATTTGGGAGCACGTTGAAGAACCCCAGGTGGTCGAAAATTCCGGAGCCCTCCACTATGGCGTCTCTCAAAATCATATGGTGGTTTTGGGACGTTATACCTCACATATCCAATCGAGGGTGCAAGTTGTCTTGCAAAGCTGTTTCAATTGTACTCTGATAAAATTTCATGAAATACAGCTCATCGCAAGACAACGACGTAACTTCAAACATGACTTCTGAAAACGCAATGAGCCACACGGGGAGTCAGTAAGGCGCGATCAGTCGAAACGTCCAGCTGTTCCTGAATACAGTGTGAGCATTGTTAGGTGGCTGAATAATAAATGCACGCATTGCCTCTTGAAGGGCTTCTACAAAACGTTGAAATTGTAGTCTGACATGATTGCATATCAGGAGGAGAAAAGGAAGGAAAGGCAGGGACGTCCACCAGGCTTGTATACGGGTTGCTACTCTACACTGGCAGAAAGGGATAAAGGGATCAAAAGAAAGAATAGAAAAAAAACAACGGTTAGGGCATATGTCTGCATGTACATCGCTTGGCTACAATCGTTTGCTTATCGTTAAAGAACACCAGGTGGTCGAAATTTCTGGAGTCCTCCACTAGGACGTCTCTCATGGCCATATGGTGGTTTTGAAACCCCCCCCCCCCCGCCCCATATCGATCATCAGCGTTTGCTTATCCCAGTCGATTTTAAAGAAGTATCAAAAATTTTTGAAGGCGAGATGATTTGTCGGATACATTTGCATGGGCACACACGCATCAGCTACGAAAGATCAATATATAATACACCTTAAAACATATCATCCATATTAAAGTGCGTGTCAGGCGACCGCAGTCGAAATGCACTTAGAAATTTACTTTAAGTATGTTTGCGTGATGAGTTTGCGTCACGAGTTTGTACATGCTGGCTGCCACAATCTTTGCGAGCGCTTTACCAGGAGAACTTTTCAACGCAAAGAGGGGATGGAGTTGGACGGGAGCACAAAAGCTGAAGTCCTTGCCTCGGCGGTTAATTTGGTGGGACCACACGTATTTACAACTATGTTTACAACATCCCAGAGGGAAATGTAGGAGCACTCGGGGAGACTTCGTTCATTTGTCAACACCATGCCCATGAACGCGCGATTTTGATTGCTCCCGTAGCCAGCTGTGTTTTCACGTAAAAACCACTGTGTGTTTCGCTACACGCGATTCTCTCAAAATCCAAGACTTCGACAGTGCGCTTTAAAACAACCTCCGTATGATAAGCACTGACGCACTTGAATTACTGAGCTTTGCAGTCGTGATACTTGGTCGTTAGCTCGTTGCTTCAATAAATAAATGATTAAACAAATAAATAAATAAATAAATAACTAAATAAAGATAAAAATGAATAAAAATAAAAACCATAAGATGACAAAATTTTTGTCTTAGTGCTCCTTTAAAAATAACATCAATGGCTGTGTCGCTACGTTGGCCTGCGAAACACACACAAAGGCCACAATCCGACGTCTTTCTCCTCCTGAAAATAGTCAGTTGTCAAGTTTGTTCAGCGTACAGGGAAGGACACTGCTTTCAGTCAATATAACGTAGCCATCAATATAACACAGCATGCGCTCAATCGTGTCGTCCTAGTTGCGTGACTCGCATCAGGAGGTGCCCACCGTTCCTACGCGAAAAGAGCACGCCTTCGCGAAAAGAACTACAGGTGGCACCACAACGTCGCACCCCAGCCAGCGGGAGACGCATTATAAAAATCGCAGCTTCCTCGTGAGGAATAGTTTACGTAGCCGACAGTTCAGACACTGGGAACAGGAGCCATGGAGGTCATGTGGTCCTGGTGCTATGGACTGCTGACCTACAGGTTGCCAGATCGAATTGTGCTCGCGGCGGCCGCATATTATATATATATATATATAATATATATATATATATATATATATATATATATATATATATATATATATATATATATATATATCTATATATATATATCTATATATATATATATGTGTGTGTGTGTGTGTGTGTGTGTGTGTGTGTGTGTGTGTGTGTATGTGGTAGAAACTTGGATTAATTAACCAAGTAGGCGACATTGCATGTCAGCAAAGAAACGAAGGCCCCTTGCAGGGTTCCTTCTCGACAGTCGAAAAGATACTGTGTGTGTAAAGTTCATTGGTCGCTAAGGCGCATATTGCGCACAAGAAATAGACTAGCCCTACAAAACCACCCGATGCATGCAAGCTCTAGTTCATCGCTGTATTACAGCCGATGTAGTGCGCAAAAAGCACGCAAATTTCAACGAATTTTTGGAATTACTGCAAACTGACTTTCGCTTTGTGCGTACATAGGGAGCTTCCGTGTTTGGTATCTTGTGTTAGAACGATGCACTCCTGCTGATGGTTGATAAAAAGGCTTTCGTCATCCAAAACGTTCTCATCAACGTACAGTACAGAAAAAATTGTTTATATTGCGGCTGGCCGGGTCGTAAAAGAATTCGGATCTGTTTTGACAGCGGGGCGGCTTTTCGGGAATGACCACACCACGAGGCGCGTCGCGAAACCCTGGATACTTGCTAATCACGTTCGAAAATCCTACCTCGAAGTTGGTCGCCATGCAGGAGCTCTCATATGCAAATCCTGTACCAACGATTTCAGCAACTCCTGCACACACGTTATAGAGTATTCTAACTGCGAAGCCTTTTAGCAAACTGTTTAGCAAACCGTATACAAAGAAGTGAAATAAAAAATATTGTCATCATAAACAAGTGTGTGCCTCAGAAATCGACTGAATCCCCCTACTCGCCAGTGGGCCACTCGAAATGAAGAAGAGAGACCACAGTTAGCCCAATAAACAGTTATCTGCCACAGAAAATTTTGCCGCTTATCAGAGAAACATCATCATCAGTTATAGATGAGGCTTGGTTTCGGGCTTAACATTGGTTCCGTGTTCGTATCCCCTACGAGAACGAAGTTTTTGTTGACCTGTGAGGGTCGTTCTTGAGAAGCCCGTATGAATTTCCATTGGGGTTTGATGCTGCGATTGAGTAGACGAGTGCTACACAAAGTGAATAGATAGATAGATCGATAGATAGATAGATAGATAGATAGATAGATAGATAGATAGATAGATAGATAGATAGATAGATAGATAGATAGATAGATAGATAGATAGATAGATAGATAGATAGATACCAAAGTGGCAGATTTTCATCCCAAAAAACAGTTAACGTAGTGAAAAACGAAAGCAGCATAAATACGCAAATAAGTGCCACCTCTGTATCGGGAAACGAGATGGACGCCTTCTCGATCGCAGTCTTACGTTTCGAAGAGGCGGCAGCGCCGCACAGACAAATATAGCAGCACTCGGATCCCGGGTGTACGCCCGAAGCTAATCTAACGAGACGATGCAATGAGAGTGACGAAACAAGAGTTGTTGAAGGTGAAAGAGAGAGGGCGAAGTCAGGGACACTAGGCAAACTCACCGCGAAGGGAAGAGTAGATTCGGATTCTTTTCCTTTTCCGACTGAAAATCGAACGCACTGTAGAGATTCGAACTGCTTAAACAGGCGGACGGAATGGAAGAAGACGAGGGGGCAGGAAAACTCCCACTTCTCGTATCACTCTATTTTGATTTATCACGTGACATAATCAGGGAAGGCCTAGTTTTTCTTCCCTGACTGAGACAGACAGGAAGAGGGGAAAGAGGATGAGAGGCTAGAAAATGAGGAGGAACGGGAAAAAAGAGGAGGGATCCTGGGCTTCATTCGCAGCGACTCAAAAGCAAGTTCGTGACCCTCGTCGACTTTTGAAGAGAGCTTCGCAAACAGACGGCGGTATTAGAAGAGGAAATGTTGGGAAGAGAAAAAAGAAAGTGTCCGTACGGTGGCGTGCCGGAGATCTCGATTGAATGAGCAGGACTTGAACAAACTGAAATTGAAGAAGATGGAAACGCTAAGGTAATGAAGATTTCAATAAAAAAACAAAATCTAACTATAGCCAGCCTGTTGGCAGAGAGGAAAGGGAGGATGGTTAAAAAAAACCGGCTACAGAGAGTGAGAGAGAACTAAATGCCTTAAGAAAATGACAACTTCCTAAAGGAGGAAGGCAAAGAAGAATGAGTAGGTTGCAAGCTACGCATAACGTCAAGCAAGAAGAAACAAACATTCATTTAGAAAACTTAGGTCTCCGAAAAAAAAACATGAGAGAATAAATTGACTGCAAAAAGAATGTAAGAGGGAGTCAGTAAAGACGCTTGACATTCCGAAGATACGTAAGGGATAGAAGAAAGATAAAAAGAAACTTAAAAAATAAATGACGGAAGAGTGATGATCACTTTGGTTGCGCGTCGATAAATGGATGGATGCGAAACTTTCTATATATGCATTTTTTATTGCTATAAACAGCTCGCGGAGTGAACGTTATGACTATATAGCGCATACTCACAGCCCGTAGGCTGCCCGCATATACACGTTCCTTAGTAGCTCACAAGGCAGCAACCCCTTCTCAAAATCTAGCGTTGTTTTCCTTTTTCTTTCTCTTCATCGATAGCATATACATGTGTGTACGCATACGCTCCTCGCGTCATCATACTCAAATCAACAGCGCCCCACCACGGTGGTCCAGTGGCTAAGGTACTCGGCTGCTGACCCATAGGTCGCGGGTTCGAATCCTGGTTGCGGCGGCTGCATTTGCGATGGAGGCGGAAATGCTGTTGGCCCGTGTGGTCAGATTTGGGTGCACGTTAAAGAACCACTATAGTGGTTGAAATTTCCGGAGCCCTCCACGACGGCGTCTCTCATAATCATATAGTGGTTTTGGGACGTTCAACCCCACATATCATATCATCAACTCAAACCAATGGCGCATCTATCACAGCAGCATAGTTTTCGACGAGAACAGAACGCGTCATCACTTAATACGTTTTCACAGCGAAAGCTGTTATGAGATCACAACTCGGGTTACGCACAGTTGTCCGCTGCCGCCAGCGCACCGGTGTTCGTAACCAGATCGCGCGAAATTAGCCTAGCACCAATGAGTGTGCGCGCGTATGCTGTCTAATGTGCTGTGTTTATTTCTCTTCCCTCTCCTCTATATCTTTCATCTCACCCATCCCCCTCCCATGCGCAGGGTAGCAAACCGGCTACCTATATGCTGGTTAACCCCTCTGCCATTCTTTTCCTCCTATTTTCCTTCCTTCCTTACGCCGGTGCTTTTGACTTGTTGGCAAACTTGCCTTCGGCAGGCTTGATGTCGGGAAAGCAACCACGTTAATACGACTTATAAAGTGTTTTAAAACAGTGAAAAGAACAACCAGTCGTCGCACAATGCGAATAGCATAACGATTGATTGATTGATTGATTGATTTGTGGGGTTTAACGTCCCAAAACCACCATATGATTATGAGAGACGCCGTAGTGGAGGGCTCCGGAAATTTTGATCACCTGGGGTTCTTTAACGTGCACCCAAATCTGAGTACACAGGCCTACAACATTTCCGCCTCCATCGGAAATGCAGCCGCCGCAGCCGGGAATCGAACCCGCGACCTGCGGGTCAGCAGCCGAGTACCTTAGCCTCTAGACCACCGCGGCGGGGCGCGAATAGCATAACGAGTGGGCTGTCCAATGCTCCAACCCATTACATAAGCTTGTTCTTGTTCCCCTATTAACTGTGTCGCATACCCACTTCAGCCATAGTTCCTCATCGTCATCAGCCACTGCATGAACAGTTGGCACGAAATTCCTTCATTGCAAGTTTTTAGCAGACACCACGCTTCTCAGAAGAATGGCGAAAAATAGCATAGCGAATGCCGGCCTACTACACCAACAAATATAATATTAATGCCCTAGTGGGTATCAAGCAAGTTTGCTTGCAGTAGTTACCCAATAAGTGCTTTAAAAAGGCTCTAAAAGGCCGCTGTTCTTGCTTTCGCTGTGACTGTGCTGCGCCTTCGGCGCAGGCCTTGCGTTTTTTTCCTTCTGTAGGCTATCGTTATGCTCTCCAATAAAGGAGCCGAAAATCCGAGCAAGCACCACGCGGTTGAAACAAACACACAAAACACACGTGATCGAGTAGGCGGGCGTCGAGGCAGGCGTCTTTCGGTGACAAACAAAAAAAAAGTGTTTGAGCCGGCGTCATTACGAGGGCGGACGTTAGCATCGCATGTTGCTCGGTGATTTCAAAATCGAAAAAAAAACATAAAAAAGCAGGAATTGTGTAAAACATTATGGCTCAACGCTTGAGCGTAGCTTACGTCAAAACTTTTGAAAAAAGAAAGCACATGGAATGAAGCTTGCTTAAAAAACAAATATAAATTGGCCGGGGAAGAAATTACTTCCTGCGTCACATTAACCTATTGCCTGCCAAGTCAGCCGTGGTATACACGACTTTAAAAAAGGAGGTCTTTTAAAATAAAGGCTGCGTTTAGAGGAGCTTGGTAGAACAAGAAATAAAAAAAAATCGCGAACACCCCCCTTCCCTTTTTTTTATGGTGTCTCTTAGTTCAGTGACTTTCGTGCACAATCGATCTACCGTGCTGCGCTTTTGTGTGCACGCGCCTGATGTTTATGGTTTCCTAACGACTGCCTATTGAAACCAGGTGAGCATAAGGCGTCTATAACCCTTGTTCTTGTACAAGACAAGGGCTGATGGAGGAATATGGAAAACTTAGCTTTCGTACACAATAACTACCCGGTGTACCTGTTGCAGGTCAAGTGCTGGGGGGCCGTTGGTAAATAATATTGACCACGAGAGAATCCACTAGAGGGGCCAGTGCTGTTTAGAGAAATTTATTCTCACGGACAGTGAACATCAATTACAATCGAACAGAACATCGCGACAGAACACAACATCCACACACACACACACACACACACACACACACACACACACACACACACACACACACACACACACACACACACACACACACACACACACACACACCAAAAGTTGTTACAAAAAGATATGCTTACACGGAACACAACATACACAAACACACAAGAATTGTTACAAAATATATGCCTACATATGCACAATACATGGTAAACGAAGAACACACAAAATGTAGAGAATTGATTTTGACGTCACAGATAGGATGCGTATAGTTGTGGAATACGGCAGCTCTGCTTTCGTGACACCACTTGCATCGTCCCCCCATGGCTGCACTGGTTCTTAGTCGCCATTTTGCGATGCAAATTAGACACTAGAGTGCCACCGGGGTCACCGATTCGTAATTTTTTAGCCCGTATTATCAGGTCTTACAGCTTCTTTAAGCACTGAGCTTCAAACCGCAAGAAAGCCCGCATGATGTCCACAGCAAAAGCGCAGGAAATGCGGTGTTCTGGCAGACAATGTCAACCCGCCATCCTATGAGAGACGTCATCACGTAAGTGGTGCCACGGTACATCCTCGAGGCCGATATAGCGTTTGTTGATGATCATGCGTAAGGTTTATGTCCCAAAACATCATATGATTACAAGAGACGCCGTAGTGGAGGGCTCCGGAAATTTCGACCACCTGGGCTTCTTTGACGTGCATCCAAATCTGAGCACACGGGGCTACAACATTCTCGCTTCCATCGAAGATGCAGCCGCCGCAGCCGGGATTCGATCCCGGGACCTGTGGGTCAGCAGCCGAGTATATAGCCACTAGACCACCACAACGGGGCGGGGTTAAGGGTATCATAGTCCAAGTCGGAAAAGAAAAAAAAATGGGCATGTGCAGGGCACGTTGAGCACGGGAAGGATAATTGCTAGTCATTAAGGGTAACCGACTATATTCCCGGAGAAGGCAAGAGAGTGAGGGGGAGACAGAAAGTTAGGTGGGCAGATGAGATTAAAAATTGCGGTAATAAAGTGGCAGCAGCAAGCACAGGACCGAGTTGACTAGCGGAAATACAGAACAAGCCTTTGTCCCGCAAAGGGCGTAGTAACTCTGATGGTGATGATGATGATGATGATGATGATGATGATGCTGAAGTGTAGAAGTTGTGAAGCCTGTACTTCAGGCTGTGTTTAGTACTTTGGCACACACAGTACGTCACTGCCACGTTCGGAAGGTGATCATGTCGATAACGCTTCCACTGAACTTCGTGGTGATTTAAAGGCCCTGCACCACTTTTCTCAGCACGATCAGAAAATGCTGCCGATCTGTAGTCAAGGCTTCTAAGAACACATGAGACAAACATCAAAGCGAAGCACGCGGTCTGCAATTCACATTTAGTTCTCAGACAGCTAGGAATCGCTTCGTCTTCACTCGACGAATGATGCAATAAACCGAAAGGACCATGCCACAAACACAAAGCTTACCATCACTGATTGACTTGAGCATCTTGAGCGTGGGCTTCGATATCAGCCAGCGAGGCGACGGCGCACCACCGACTGATCTCAGAGGCCGTGTCGCAAGCTTTATAGTTACCCCTGCCACCGGGAGATGTCATGACAGGCTCACGTGTTCACTTGCGATTACACTGAAAGTAAGCCACGTTCGAAGAGAAAAGAAAAGCGAAGAAAGGCGGGAACAAACGTAGCTTTTAGGAGGTTCTTTTCGCTTCGCAGGCGTGGTAGCACGTGTGAAGTTCCTAGAATGACAATTACGCAAGGGTACCGATATCCTTCTAGGCCCCTTCCCCTCTAAACCCCGTTGAAGAACGCCATGATAGCTGGCATTTATGTTTTGGCCTTTGACTCACGGCACCGACCAGTATAGCATAAAGGGGCAGGTGGTTAACGCGTACCGATCGATGGGGCCAACGCTATGCAGTGCCGGCCACGGAACGTGCCCGACAACACTGCTTTCGACGTACACACCATGCACCGGCTCGTTAACAAGCCTTCCTACAGAAATTGTCTTGCCAAGAAACGCCCCATGCACCTCCGAGCCTTGTGAATATGGCGGTGATTTTTTGCCCCCTTATCACCCCCCCCCCCCATTCTCCTACGCAGTTTTCAGTTTGTTCGCTGCTACGAAGGCTAAGAGAGAGGAAGTACTTAAAGCGTGTGGCAAATTCCTGTAACTTCCATCATACTGGAACGATGCTAAAACTTTATTTTTTTTTCGGAAGTCCATTCGTGAATCAGTAAACTCCTTCAATGAAGTCATTCGACGATCACATAAACATGTATTGCAAGAGCCTCTAAAAAGGAACGACATCCATTAACAAGAAATGCAGAAGGCAGAATTCTGTAGTGTGCACTGAACTGAGCTAAGCCTGACTACCAGTCGCACCTTTAAGTCAAACGAACAGGCCCTGGACCGACCAATCTTCACACACTTCTCGCATACAAGCTAATCAACATATGCATAGCAAGCACTGACTTGTTAGTTTGGATCCATAACTTCAGAAAGCGCGAGGAAAAAAAAAAGGCCTGTGCTGTTTTGCGGTAGGTTGTTCTTGTGCTTTCAGAAGCTATGCGTGAACTGTTGCCCATGTATACGTAGGCACGCCCCCACGCACAACATACATACATACATACATACATACATACATACATACATACATACATACATACATACATACATACATACATACATACATACATACATACATACATACATACATACATACATACATACATACATACATACATACATACATACATACATACATACATACATACATACATGCACACATACATACATACATGCATACATACATACATACATACATACATACATACATACATACATACATACATACATACTGGCGGAAGAGGAAAGTGGCACAGCGCATTGAATGGTGAGTGAGAATCCTTCACTATAGCAGACTGGTTTGTTCTCTTTCTGTTGCCTTGTCGTGACTGGCGCACTAACTATACATTAAAATATCAAACAAAGAAAGAAAGAAATGCAGATGAGAAAAAGGGTAAAAACTAGGTTACCTTCCTCATTCGCACCAACTCCCGGTAGCAGCAACAAACAACGCCTGAAGCCCTACTCACTTTGTACAGTCACAGTTTGGGGCTGCTCCCGCTTCGCCTTGGGGGAATGCACCACGCACTTAGTGCAATCCAAGGATTTGTTGCTTTCTTTTTTTGTACCCTTCTCTACCTCGACATTACCTAACTGAAAACCCCACCACCTTCCCACCCCCCACCAGTTGTGAACACCTTCGTTCCCCATTTCCCCGAAGCATTTTCTTTTCGCTTTGTGACTGCATCGCAGCTTATAAGGCAGACCTGGCAGCAGTCGAATCAAGTAGTCTACCGCGAAAGGGAAGCAACGCTTGCATTAGGCAATGTCGAAATGACGCCGTCTTCCCCTGTCTCTCCCATATACCCACTTTGTGTAAATCACAGACGCGGCGAGGGATTTTTTTTTTACCTTCCAGCAAAGACGACCCGACCGAAGGCGCCGCCCCTTTGCTTTGCTGCACTTGATTCGTTTTTACGTATTTCGTTTTCGCCGGTGAAAGTTGCGGGAAAAGTGGTTCGGATCGATAAATCATTTCACGGCTTCGGCCCGGGAGATGGTAGCGCAATGGGTGTTTTCTTTTGTTGCACCACCTTTTGCTCCTCTTCGCTCAAAGGTGTTCTTGTTGTCGTCCTGGACGTGTTCGGTTCGACTGTACGTCCAGCGAGGTTCTGGGAAGAAACGCAGCTCTGACTTTCTATTGCTGTGATTTCGCGACGCTTCCTATGCCGACAGCACACGTGCTACTCTTTAAAGTGCCCCCCTCCCCCCCCCTAGGCGGTTGCCAATCGTAGGTCGCACAAAGAGTAACCCGGCGGTGATGGCGAGACGACGGGTTACCTTTCTGGACATGCAAACAAAAGACTCCTTGGGGTGTTTCTCTTTTTTTCTTAACCTCGCACATTCATTTGATCGACATGTGGGCACTGTCGATCGTACGAATCCGCGGAGAAGTCTTCACAAAGGAATACGTGGTTTCACGAGTACTTGATCGATAGTCGATGATAGTGATGGGTTGGATCAGTCTGGCAGACTATGGTCGGCATCAGTCTGACGTTTTCAGTAAAGCATACGTCACTAATTGTCACTAAATATTATTGGTCGAAGTATCTGCTTTGTTATTCGATAATAATATAATAGTAGAGCACCACAACTACACAGCCACGCTGTCTTCATCCACCATGTGCCATCGTCGTCATCGCCAACCTTGTAGTCGTTGGATCTTGGGCAGATACATGTTTTTTCTAGTGGGGGGGGGGATAATTGATATCTCTTTGATCTGAGGTGAGGGCGTAGGGGAGGCAGATGTGGTCGAGTGACATTTTGCACTCTGCATACTTTGCCAGGATAACCTCTGGTAATAGGAAGTAACTGACTGGATTCTAGGAGAGGGTGAAAGCGTGAGGGGGAGACAGAAAATTAGGTGGGCAGACGGGATTACGAAATTTGCAGGTATAACCTGCCAGCAAAGAGCACAAGAACGAGTTGATTGCCAGAACATGGGAGAGGCCTTTGCCCTGCAGTGGGCGTGGTCAGGATAGTCATGATGCTGCTGCTACTGACGATGCCTTGAAAGGAAAAAAAAGCACCGATGGCTAAAGTACCGAGGAATGCGAATTCAGAACGCTGCTTCGTTTTTGTAATAAGGTCCATTGTGTTTCAAGTTTCCGCTTTGCCCAACGCATCGACAACGCCGCAAATAATAATTTTTAGGAAATACGACGTATGTGTGTACGAACGCACGAACGGACGGACAAACGGAAGCACGGACGAACGCATGGACGGACGGAAAGACAGGCGGACGTGCGGACGGACGGATGGACGGACGGACGGATACGTCACCTCACTGATAATTCACTCTGTGCATGTGCTATGAATTTTTCTATTTTTTGTTTAATTATTATGCCTTCACGAGTCACTTTTGCGGCTTTTCTGGGGATCGTTCGAATTAACCGGGTCGCGGCCACATATGGCTTCATCGACGAGAGTTTGATGCCATTAAACAATGCATACACTGTTCGGGACGAAAGAACATCATCCGATTTTCCGGATGAGTGAGCGTCGAATTAACGTGCTTCTATTGTACTTCAAGTTCAATATCTTTGCAATTATGAAAATTTCATACAGTAAAACGATGCCGCATCTGCCCCACTCCACCATTTCTCATAGAGAATTTCCACTTCACTTCTTTCTCGCGCAAACCTAAGGTGTTTCCAGAGCTTTCCCTTTAAAGTGCAAGCAAGTGCCAAGTGCTGTCGCCACCAGTGCCACCGATGTGGTTTCGATGTCCCAAGGCTGCATTCCAAGGTACTCCGTGTACAGAAACATACCCGTACAGAAACATGCTATAGACGAATCATATTCTCGTGACAAATCGAGGTGCCGAGAAACTACGTACGACACGATGGTCTCGTATCAAACCAGAAGAACCATATGCACGCAAATCGCCCGAACCTCAACTGCTTTGCCCCACCTCGCGTATTTTTTGTACACAAGTATACCCTATTCCGTATGCATGTATGCTTGCGTCACCGTGGCTCGTGGCGCTAATAGCGACCTCGGCGAAAGTTCGCACACGTGAGTGGTTGCTCAAGTGGTGGATATGTCGTCATGCTCTGGTGTTTGTGCATCCGAAAGATTCTTCTTCGTGAGACGAGAAATAGGGGAAAAAAACGTGTCTTCAAAAAAAAAAAAAGGCTATGTGTTTATGATAACAGAGCATTGGCGTCATGGAGGGCAAGGCACGCTTGGCAAGTGAATAACGAATACGCGTCTTGCACCGTGACTTGGAGGTAGCGAAGTCAAATGTGCAAAGACACTTCACTTTACAAAAGTTGTTTCTTTCTTTCTTCTTTCTTTCTTTCTTTCTTTCTTTCTTTCTTCTTTCTTTCTTCTTTCTTTCTTTCTTTCATGCTTCTTTCTTTCTTTCTCTTCTGTCTTTCTTTCTTATTTCTTATCTATCTATCTATCTATCTATCTATCTATCTATCTATCTATCTATCTATCTATCTATCTATCTATCTATCTATCTATCTATGTATCTATCTATCTATCATTTTTTCTTCACTTGAGAATTTGCAAGCCACGGCGTACGGTCCCCGAAATGAAAGCATAGAAAACATGACATAACACAATATTTTCGGGAAACGGGACAAATAAAAGCGAACAACAAAATTAAAAAAAAAACGTAAAAGACGATACGCCAACAACGCCGAGAGCATACGTCCCTCGTATGTAGTACAAGATGCCGTTTTCAAGTTGTCTACCATTTTCTTCTGCCGATAACGCCATACCTCCTACAGTCGTTTTCAGGGTAGAAAAAAGGTTACCAAATGCCACAGTTGCCCAAGACGCAGATGAAAGCCGCTGAAATCTCATAAACAGGTTATTGTAGGATGCAAAAAAGAAGAAGAAAGAAACAAGCAAGGACTAGTTCGGAAAAAAAACCCCACAAAAAACACAAACAGCTTGAGTCATAAAATTCGAGCAAAAAGAGGTAGCAATGGCGTACATAGTAAATAAGACAGCGAGTGACTTGGTAGCGGTAGTGGTGAACGGTGTAGCATTGTGTTTATTTCGAGCTGCGTCCGCTTCATGGCTATAGATGTGGACCTATAGTAAGCAGGAAATAAGGAACACCTGACAATACGAAGACAAATAGAGTGGCGTCCAAATAGTATATTGCCCCTACTTTCTCGCGATGTCCATCGTTGAATTCGATTCACGACGTTCCCGGGAGAGAATTGCAAGCGGGCCGCGCGCGTGCCCTAAAAGGACATGCATTTTTTTTTTGAGAGCTTATGTATGTACACTTCAATGAATGGCTGCTTCGAAGGTCGATACAAATGAAATTTCCTGTGCAAGCTATATGCGCGTTCATTTATTGTGTTTTCGTTTTTACATGGGAAAGAAAACGGAAGAAAACGGAAGAAAAAAAAACATTTCGCGCGTTGTGTAAGGTGGGCTTTGAACAAGAACAAAAAAATGGCAGATCCCGCGTACAGTGGGAATCGATGATATGCGAAGCACCAAATAGACATGCTTATATGTCACTTTAAAATCAGCACAACGCTACAAGGTGGAGGTAAATGTGGCCGCACATGACTTCCGTGTCATGATTATGACGTTTGGATGTGTCGTTTCCCTTCGTCATCTATTCACGTCACGTGATACCATATTTAGTGTATGTGGAGCTAGCGAAACGGCCGCGAGCCTGCTATGAGCGCGGTATGTTGTCCTGTTTTTACATGACACGCCTGTCAGTATTATAATGTTTGCAGCAGTCACATATTTCATCATCCATTGAAGTCACGTAACACCAAATTTGGTATATGTGGAGCTAGCAAAACGGCCGCGAGCGGATCATGAAGGGCACAATATACTCTAATGTAGCGTCGACGCGCGCGCCCGCTGGGCACAGCGACGGTATACGTTAGCATAACGCGAGCCGTCTATAGTCTGACGCCGGGCACGATCAGCGTCCGTCAGCACGGCCTGATGACAATCCGGCGCGAAATGCGACATGCTGCATTTCGCGCCGATGCGTTACCCAGACAACAGTGCGTCTCCGTATTTTCGTGACGGAGGGACGCCGGACGCGCTGAAACGCGCAAGCGTCAAAGCAGCGCAGTGTGGCGCGCGCCGTATATGGCAGGACCGGCGCCTGGCGTGGCAACGCCCCCGTGACGCGACGAAATGAACGCCAGCGAGCACGCGCACCGCATCACGTCGAAATGTATTGGTGCCCTGACAGTGGCACGTAGTCAGGTTCTCGCATGACACGCATCTCATGATTATCATGTTTGCACCAGTCACATACCTTCGTCATGCATTGGCGTGACGTAATACCATATTCAGAATATGTGAAGCTAGCGAAACGTGCACGAGCGCATCATGAGTGTGCTATGGAGTCATTTTGTTACATGACACGCAAGTCGTGATTATCATGTTTGAATGTGTCATTTACCAATGTCGTCCGTTCGCGTCGCGCAATACCGATTTTCATACATGTGAAGCTAGCGAAAGGGCACGAGTGCATCATGTAGTCATGTTGTTGCATGACACAAATCTCATGTTTATCATGTTTACACCAGTATTATACCTTCTTCATCCATTCACGTCTCGTAATACCAAATTTGTATAAGTGAAGCTAGGTAAATGACCACCAGTGCATCATGAACGTTGCATGTAGTCATGTTGTTACATGTCACGCATCTCATGATTATCATATTTTCACCGGTCACATACCTTCGTCATCCATTCACGTACCGTAATACCAAATTTTGTATATGTGACGCTAGCGAAACGGCCGCAAGCGCATCATGAGTGTGGCATGCAGTCATGTTGTTACATGACACGCATGCCGTGATTTTCATGTTAGGGTCTGCCGCTTGTGTTCACCATGCAATCATGCCATACCATGCCAGTTTTGCAACATACCATGTGAACGAAACCACCGAAAGAGCTGCAGGACCATGAAATGTAAATCATGACATTCGTGACATACATGTGATGATTTTCATGTTATGACAAGTCAAATATCTTCATCATACAATCATGATATGTCATTCCAAGTTTGGTATCGATACCATTATCGAAACGACCAGGAGAACTAAAAGTCGCAGGCGGCAAGATAGATAGATAGATAGATAGATAGATAGATAGATAGATAGATAGATAGATAGATAGATAGATAGATAGATAGATAGATAGATATAGATAGATAGATAGATAGATAGATAGATAGATAGATAGATAGATAGATACGCTCAAAGTCACCGAAATTCGCTAAGAAATGCTTCGCATTTAAAACTCCGCATTCTATTCAGCGTTTAGATTGAAGGGGATTCATCTATAGCTTTCCTTGGAGCTTGAATCCATTGTCGAGTGTTGATCCGAAGAAGCCGTATTCGATCACAGCCGCGGCGGTCGCATTTCAGTGGAGGTTGAAAGGGGTGAGACCCGTCTACCCAATTATGTCGATGCACGTGAAGAAGGCAAGACGGCCGAAATTTCTGGAGCCCTGCATCATGCTGAGCCTCATAATCACATCGTCTATAGGTTTTCGCTCGCAGGACCTTCACAATATACCATAGTACTTATGATTGGAGCTTGAAAGGTTGGGCGATTTAACCGGTCTTTTGCGCATGCAAGGGGTGAGAAGGGAATACGGCTTGCCATATGAGTGAGGCTGGATTCAAAGAGACGGCAAGTGTAACGGGGGTATACGAAAGAGTAGCAGTTCTTTCGCGTACGAACACAGCCGATGAGCAAAGATACTTAAACATTAGTCGCAAACGACTTTTTACCTGAGCTCGCTGCTAGTTCTCATGAAGGCGGTATGGTGGGGAGTGCGTGGGGAGAGCGTCTCTGCTGCGCTCGGTGGCAGAAAGGCGTAAGCGCGCGATTGTGCGGTGTGCAAGCCAGCCCAGGCGCTGGCCCAAACAACGGACCAGCCACTGGTCGGACGACCGGGCGAAGCGATGGCTTCGCGCGTTCCGGTTGGAGGGACGGAAAGATGGAGAAATGTGGGCGAGCGGTAATGCAGCGGTGAGTTTCTACAGCGACGGTCGGTTGCAGAAAGTGAGATGAGCAAATCAGACTTGAAAAAAAAAAAATCACAGCATATCCACGGTAATGAATGATGACGAGTGGGGCGAAGCGTCCGTCATTCCGTCGGTGGGTTCATCCGTCCGTACGTGCGCCTGTTCGTGCGTCCGTTTGTGCGCCCGTCCGTGCGTCCATCCCTACGTGCACCGATTCATGTGCCCGTCCGTGCATCCTTCCGTACATGCGTCCGTGCGTCCGTTCGTCTATCCGTATATTTGTCTGTCTGTCCGTCTGCTTGTCTGCCTGTTCATCCATGCGTCCATCCGCCCGTCCCTATATTTGTCTGCTTGTCTGCCTGTCCATCCATGCGTCCATCCGTCCATATGGCGAACACAAGTAGCACCATCTCGCTTCTTTTTCTCATATATTCATCATATACAAGTACCGCCATCCAGTGGACAATCCAAGGACTAAACGAGTGTATGTACCGCATTTTCGCTGTCAGCGCTCTGTCAACACCGAGAGCATGATAATGACGCCGTGCTACGTTTTTCCTAACGTGTGGACATGCGGATATGTTCCCGAAACCGGGTATGTGCCTCTGGTATGCGGCTGGCTACCTACTATACTACAACTATATACCTCAGAGGATGTGCAGACCAAGGCATTAAGGGGCGTCACCCCACGAAATTCACGCATGTGCCCGAAGTAAATCATGACGAGTGGGTGAAGCCCTGGTTATCGTATCGATGAGTAACCATACGTTACCCGAGCCTTACGCCATATAATGTAAATTGAGTGACATGAAGTAACATAGAGAGTCTACGTCAAGTCTAGGTGCTAAAGTCGATAATTTCTCTGAAGTCATCGATTAGCATAAAGGGTTTGTGATTGTAGGTGTTTTATACTGCTCCATCACCATTAGGACTAATGGTCGTCTATTGTAAACTTTCTTTTATTACCATGGGCGGGTATGCGTCAGAGCCACGCGGCTATGTGCCACCGGTGATTGACCCAGGAATAGTGAGAACACAAATTGTTATTTTAACGTGAGAGTACGTTCAAGTCACCGACTAGTATAAGGGGTTCGTGCTTCTACATGTTCTATATTGTTTGTCATATCTGTGGTTGATAATAATCTATCAGTAAATTCATTTTTGTGTCTTGCATCCACGAATACACCTGGACAGACACCGTGGACGGACAAAGCTGGCTTCTACGGTCCTCCAACTGTACAACCTGTCTGCAGATACGTAAGCACTAACCTTTGGGGATCTCTTCCTGATCGGCATGGATCGTATGCAGTCGGGACGGCGTTAAGCTCTCCCATAGTAGAGTACGCTGTGCTCTAAATCGTTACCCCCTTTTTCTAACCCCCCCCCTCCTCCTGAGCTCTCCAATAGTAGAGTACGCTGTGCTCTAAATCGTTCCCCATTTTTTCTAAAACCCCCCCCTCCTCTTTGTGCAACGGGACGGCTTTATGCTCTCCCATAGTAGAGTACATTGTACTCAAAATCGTTATCCACTTTTAAATGCTAAGCATTTCTTAGCGAACGTCGGCGAGATCGAGCGCATCTACCTAGCCTACGACTTTTAGCTCTCCTGGCCGTTTCGATTATGGTATCGACACCAAACTTGGTATGGCATAACAATACTGCATGAAGAACATATCTGACTAGTGAAACATGGAAAATGGCATGTATGTCATGAATATCATGATTTACATTACATGGTCCTGCAGCTCTTAAGGTGTTTTCATTCACATGGCATGTTGCAAAACTGGTATGGTAATGACATGATTGCATAGCGAACACAAGCGACTGACGCTAACACGAAAATCGTAACATGCGTGTCATGTAACAACATGACTACATGCCACCCTCATCATGCACTCATGGCCGTTTCGCTAGCGTCTATATATACCAAATTTGGTATTACGGTGCGTGAATGGATGGCGAAGGTATGACTGGTGCAAACATGATACTATTGAGATGCGTGTCATGTTACGACATCACTACATGCGACGCTCATGATGCACTGGCGGCCGTTTCGCTAGCTTCACTTATACCAAATTTGGTATTACGGGACAAAAATGGATGACAAAGGTATGATACTGGTGCAAACATACTAAACATGAGATGCGCGTAATGTAACAACATGACTACATGCTACGCTCATGGTGTGCTCGTGGCCATTTCACTAGCTTCACATGTACCAAACTCGATATTACGCGACGTGAACGCAAGACGTAGGTAAATGACACATCCAAACATGATAGTCACGACATGCGTGTCATGTAACAAGGTGACTACATGCCACACTGATGATGCGCTCGCGGCCGTTTCACAAGCTTCAAATATGCCAAATAGGTATTACATGACGCCAATGTATGATGAAGGTATGTGACTGGTGCAACCATGATAATCATGAGATTCGTGTCATATGGGAACATGACTACATGCCACAGTCAAGGCGCCAATACATTTCTTCGTGACGCGGTGCTCGTGCTCGCCGGCGTTCATTTCGTCGCGTCAACCCGGCGTTGCCACGCTATATCTAGGCGCCGGTCCTGCAATATACTCGCAGGCGCGCTCCGCGCTGCGTTGCTTTGACGCATGCGCGTTTCAGCGCGTCCGGCGTCCCTCCGTCACGAAATGAGGGAGACGCAGTGTTGTCTGGGTAGCGCATCGGCGCGAAGTGCAGCATGTCGCATTTCGCGCCGATTGCCGTCGGGCCGCGCCGACGGACGCTGCAGTCGCGCCTGGCGTCAGACTATAGAGTGCTCGCGTTTTGCTAACGTAGCGTCACTGTGCCCCGCGTGCGCGCACGTCAACGCTAGATTGGAGTATATTGGGCCCTTCGTGATGCGCTCGCAGCCATTTCGCTAGCTCCACATATATCCGAATTCAGTGTTACGTGACTTCAATAGATGAGAAAATATATGACTGGTGCAAACATGGTAATCGTGGCACGCGTGTCACGTGAGAACATGACCACCTAGCGTGCTTGCGGCCGTCTCGCTAGCTCCACATGTACTAAAGTTCGTATCACGTGACGTGAATAGAAGACGAACGTAAACGACGCAACGAAACACGATAATCATGGCACGGAAGTCACGTACAGCATCATTTACATCCACCTTGTAACGCTGTGCTGATTTTAAAGTGAGATATCAACATTTCTCATTCGTGCTTCGCATATCATCGATTCTCACAGTACGTGGGATCTGCCAGTTTTTTCTAAACACACAGTTCTGGAATGATATGAAACCATTACTTTTTGTGCATAGTGTAAATAAACTTTTTATAACCAGTTCCATACTCGGTACGATGTCCTCGACAGGCCCCCGGGACGGCTTTCTGATTTCCCACTGTAGAGTTCCTAGTACTCGAAATCTTTCCTATAGTATTCGAAATCGTTACCCACTTTTTACAAACACATATATCGAATTACGTGTAAAATCACGTCGTAATTTTCGTCAACGCGTTCTCATCAATTATGAGGCCTTCGGGACGGCTTTATGCTCTCCCATAGTTGAGTACCAAGTATTCTGAATCGTTAACCACTTTTCCTAAACACACTATACGATGCATGAAATGTGAGAGTCACGGTACCGTCTTTTTGGTCTCCCATAGTGGAGTATCAAGTATTCTGAATCGTTAACAACTTTTTCTAAACACAACGTAGAGCAGTTAACCCGCCTGCTTCTCAGCGACGCTCGCGTTCACGGTCAAGCAATTGCGTCGGCCTTGCAAACGCCCAGTTAGCTTGGTGTTCATGGTGTCGAAGGAAACCGGTTCTGATGCAGGGCCGCACTGATATTTCTCTTCAAACTCGCATCACTACTCAAGCTAATTTTCCTTTTCGTCCGCTGCCGTAGAGCGCATTTCAATGCATGGAGTCGAAACGCTGGAGACCACTGTACTGCGTGATTTCAGTGCACGTTAAAGAATACAAGATGCTCTAACCTCCGTATTCACAAACGCTGCTACACTCAAGAGCTCTCCTCGACTTGAAAAAGCCGATGGGAGCGCCGTCTCTTGGCAGACCAAGTCACTGCAAATCGGCAATATTCTGCAGTGATTCTTGCGAAGCGCAGCGTCAATTTCAGTCGAGCAGCGGTGCAGTGCTCAACCCAGTCAAGTGAAGGATGGAATTCGAGTCGAGGAGCGTTTCTGAATACGGGGGTGAATTTCTGGAGCCCGCCATGGACTACGGCGTCTCTCATAATTGACATGGTTTTGATACGTAAAACCACACAAAAAATTATTGTCCTTCACTTTCCTGTTCGACTCCATTGCTAGACTTCACTATACGCGACTATGCAATGCCCCTCCTATATCCTTCCCCCGCAGCACCACTTCCCTTTCCCATCCTTGTTATAGGTGAGAGCAAGCCTATCTCCCACCCAAGCGCCTTCGGCGGTGTACTCTCGCTATCAGAAACGCCATAATTTGTTTTGAACTGCCAAGGCGTCCCTCGCTTGTATGGCTATAGTAGTTGCTCCGGGACGCTAAAAAGCAAAAAAGGGCCTGTTCACGTGGCGCCCGCTTATAAAAAGTCATCCTGGTATCACTTCGCCATGTTGAATGCGATAGCAAGCAGCGCAAGAGAAAGAGATTGCTGAGCACTGCCTGTGAATTTCACAGCGCATCGCGGGAATCGCACAGGTGCGGTGTTTTCACCTTTCACCGATTTCCATCCGCAACAGTTGGACTCGGGTTGTAAAGTTTCGTGTTCGATTTCCGAAACGTCTGCTCGCGTGGCAGTGTAGGATGTTGCTCAAACCTACTTTGCATTGTTCCAATATCTGCGGCCAGGCCTCGTTGTCATAGGCCTAGCATACGAAGTTTCACAAATTTTCGTCAAGCTAATTTCACGATAATACCTAAATTCATTGTAAAAATTCTTACGTCACGTGCTGATATCGTCGCAATATTTAAAAGTGAAACTTCAACCTTAATTTTATCCTCTAATAACTAGCTTTTAATGATGAAACATATGCTTTGAGTGTTCCCAAAGTGCAGTTTTTCAATCTAAACCAAGTCGCCCCGCCACGGTGGTCTAGTGGCTAAAATACTCGGCTGCTGACCCGGAGGTCGCGGGATCAAATTCCGGCTGTGGCGGCTGCATTTACAAAGGAGGTGGAAACGTAGGCCCGTGTACTCAGATATGGGTGCACGTTAAAGAACCCCAGGTGGTCGAAATTTCCGGAGCCCTCCACTACGGCCTCTGTCATAATCATATGGTGGTTTTGGGACGTTAAACCCCACAAATCAATCATCAATCAATCTAAACCAAGTCATTGTTTCTCTTTAGTGTCCCTTTGAGTGCACATTTAGACATCGGCTGGTCACACGTGAGAATTCGCACAAGTAGGAGAGATCACGTAGACAACGCCTAACTTACAAAGCCCATACACAACCTTCACTTTTCAAGCCATTACACTCTATTTCCTTCCTACCAGAGGACAGATTCGGAGCATGTTGTATATATAACCGTAACACTTGTCAGGGTCCTGTTTTCACTGCGGCGGAAGTCAATTCGTTAGAGAATAAAACGGAAAAAGCGAGTCACCTCGTTTGCGCGCAGTCCAGAAGACACCGTACGCAGCATCACTGAAAGGAGTTTCCTGTATCGCACAGCGTCATCTTGCGTGCGCTCTGTCGCTCCCACCCAAGGACGTCCGGTATTCGCAGCCTAATGATTTCCTGTTTTGGCCCTTAGAGCGCCGCTGTTGTCGATGGCATCAGTGTAATCAGCGTCGAAGGCACCGCATGCCTTACTCGAAAGGGACTGCATTGTTCAATTAGTTCAGGCTGAACGAAACCAGATGTCGCTGATTGTGACGATGGATTAATGTTAATGATTGCACAACCAGCAGCCACTAAATTTTGTTAGCAGCCGTGGTACAACACACTAGAAAAAAAGATTGGCAGACCCCGCGTGCAGTCGGAATCGATGATATGCGAAGCACGAATGAGAAATGTTGATATGCCACTTTAAAATCAGCACAACGTTACGAGGAAAGTAAATGATGCCATACATGAATTCCGTGTCATGATTATAATGTTTGGATGTGTCGTTTACCTTCGTCATCTATTCAAGTCACGTGATACCAAATTTAGTATATAGGGAGCTAGCGAAACGGCCGTGAGCACGCTATGAGCGTGGTATGTTGTCATGTTCTTACATGACACGCGTGTCAGGCTTATCATGTTTGCACCGGTCACACATTTTGTCATCCATTGACGTCACGTAACACCAAATTTTCTATATTTGGAGCTAGCAAAACGGCCGCGACCGCGTCATGAAGGGCCCAATGTAGTGTTGACGCGCACGTATGCTGTGCACAGCGACGTTACGTTGCAAAACGCAAGCACTCTATATAGTCTGACGCCAGGCGCGACCAGCATTCGTCGGCGCTGCCCGAACCCAAACGGCGCGTAATGCGAAGTGCTGCATTTCGCGCCGATGCGTTACCCAGGCAACACTGCGTCTCCATCTTTTCGTGACGGAGGGCCGCTGGCCGCGCTGAAACACGCATTCGCCAAAGCAACGCAGCGCAGCGCGCGCCTGCGAGTATATGGTAGGACCGGCGCCTGGGGTGGCAACGCCGGGGTGACGCGACGAAAGGAACATCTCATGATTAACATGTTTGCACCAGTATCATACCTTCGTCCTCCATTCACGTCCCGTAATACCAAATTTAGTATAAGTGAAGCTAGCGAAACTGCAACCGGTGCATCATGAGCGTTGCATGTGGTAATGTCGTTACATGAGAAGCACCTCAATATTATCATGTTTGCACCAGTCACATACCTTCGCCATCCATTCACGCACCATAAGGAGGAAGACGAAGAAGTGTGTTTTGAATAGGAGCTGCTTCTGCTAACTCCGGCGTATTTCAGTTGTAATTTAAGTCTGTTGATCAGTTTCCGCTGCTCCCTTGGAGGGGATGGAAGTAGACCACCCCGGGCGCCTGCCGGCACCAGCGGCGTCAGCGGCGACCGCCTCCAGGAAGCGGATGGGACAAGCGAGCGACAGCGACAGTGAAGATACTCATGCTTACTATCTCAGCAGTGAGGACTTCTGAGATGACGGTTTCCAACCTGGGCTGAGCCGCAAGGCGAAGAGAAGGAACATGAGGACATCCTCATCCTCAACTATTCAAACTGTAAGTGAAGCGCCAAAATCGAGCACTTATACCATCCTGTTTCTGCCTGCACTTCCTACCGTCAGCATGAAACGCCTTAACAGACAGTCTGTATCGAGGTCTCTGGAAACGCTCGTGCCAAATGAGATCACGGACATAAGAGTGAACGCCAGAAAGAATATACTGGCTGTGGACGTTTTGAACGCTAGTGCGTTGGGCGTTCTGCGCAGTGTAACTGACTTGGACGGCAACCAGGTGCGCTCTCATGTTCCCTTGGGATGTGATGTAGTAACCGGTGTGATCTACGACATTGATGTCGCTATTTCCAATAAGGACTTACAACTTCTTGTCAAGTCAACAACTGATACTCCAATTGTTGATGTCACCCGGCTAGGCAAGTCTCGCTGTGTGAAGATTGCGTTTAAGAGCACATCACTCCCCTCTCATGTGAAGGTGGGGTACTTCAGACATGCTGTGCGGCCTTTCATTCCAAAGCCTCTCCAGTGCCGTAAATGCATGAAACTTGGACATGTGAGCAGCGTCTGCGAGAATTCGGTGGTATGCCACCGCTGCGCCGAGCACTATGAAGCGGATAAGTGCGTCGCAACTGTCAAGAAATGCTCTAATTGCAATGGATCCCATGAAGCCACATCGAAGGACTGCCCGCGGATTCAGAAGGAAATTGCCATCTTGAAGGAGATGGTGCGCGATCACTCATCTCATCGAGAAGCCGCAGCTAAAGCTCTACCTGCCCGAGGTGCCTCACGAAGAGGGGCCAAGTCAGGAGACACACTCTCCTTTTGCCCCCTTCGTGGGCATTTCTGCGGAAATGTCCGAATAAAATAAAATGAAATGAAATGAAATGAAATGAAAGTCAGAAGGCGTCGTTCACGTCGACGTCGGTCTTCGAGGACGCCCGCTACCTCCTCGACACGTTTGCGTGATCCCTCATCAGTACCACCTCCTTTGCCTCCCAGACCACATGCCGCGGGAAAGGCTGTAAAGGACAAAGCCAGTGAGCATACCCTAACTGCGACAGAGTGGCCTGCACTTCAAAGGGAACCAGCATCAAGCGAACCGAAGGAGCTTCATGACGGCCAGTCCGCGCTCCCGGTTCGAGATCTTTCCAACCAAGACAGGCAAGTGACTGCAATCGTCCCGGTTCGAGATCTTTCCAACCAAGACAGGCAAGTGGCTGCAATCGTGCAATCATTAATTGCCACGATTCGCACGCTACTGAGCAGCATACAATCTCCGTCTGCTAAGAGTGCACTGCAAATACTAGATGCACTGAATCCAGTTCTTGCTAACTTCGTATAAGCACAATGGCTCAACAAAATCTCCACTTCCGCACTGAAGTTAAAAGTGCGTCGATTTTTCAGTGGAATGCCAGAGGCATGAAGTCCCGTATCTCGGACTTGCGCCAATTTGTTCGGGCCAATCAATTCCCTATACTTGTCATATGTGAACCAAACGTGTCAACGCCTTATAGATTGTCCAGTTATGAAGCTTTTTGTTCAGCCGCTTGCGAAGAACGAAGCAAAGTAATTGTTTACATTCGCACAGACTTGACTTATCTTTCGCACCCAATAAGTTCAAATGACGACAATCAGTACGTGTGTCTTCGTGTGAAAAAGAATGCAGTTTCGTTCACGCTTATTGGTGGATATATATCTCCGTCATCGCGATTTGACTGAGACAGATTAAAAGACATCCTAATGAGAACCGATGGGCCTTGGATCATCACCGGTGACTTCAACGCCCATCACATGCTTTGGGGGAGCACTAGGATGAATGCCAGGGGCCGGAACATTGTTACATTCGCTTCCGATTACGACCTTTCCATCATGAACGATGGTACCCCCACATATCTGCGGTGTCTCACGTATGGCAGTTGCCTTTACCTGACATTGGTGTCACGGTGCTTCTCTCAAAAAGTTAAGTCGTTTTGCGATATTGAGACTCATGGGAGTGATCACATACCCACCTACGTGACGATCGATGGTATCATAAAAAATTTCTCTTCCGGTGTTGCAATTGGCACTGACTGGTCGATGTTTGCATCGCGTGTTGAGAACGCTTGCCAAGAAGGCCTCGGCTGCAGCCTGGAAAATACCATAGTGAAAGCTATGCAAGCGTCCAAATGTAAATTACCATTTTCGTCTAAAGTAACACAGTTTGACATTGAACTGGAAAAATTACGAGCTATACGAAGGCGTGCAGAACGACGATACAGACGCACAAGATCAATTTACGATCTGAGGGAAGCAAGGCGGCTCCAGAAAAAGATTCAGCGACGCATTTACAAACTGGAGAGCGAACGCTGGAAAGCATTCTGCGAATCTCTAGACCCTCATAAACCGCTGTCATACATCTGGAGAACAGTTCGTGGTCTTCGCTCCTCTCCACAACAACGACACCCTTTTAAAGCTTTGGCACTCCATCAGGGAAAAACAGAACTCGAGGTGGCTGAAGAATTTTGCACGAGAGTTGCCGGGAATATTGTGAACGAGAGCATCGACGCCGTGATCGTTCCTGAGACGCGATTACCAGAAATGGACATTCCGTTCACCATGGAAGAACTGGAAGGTGCGTTAGTCGCTTCTAAGCGCATGTCATCGCCAGGTCCTGATGGTATTACTTATAGTGCGTTGGGACACCTTGGACAAAAAGCTAGAAAAGAACTTTTAACATGCTTCAACAACTCCTGGCTCAGCGGCAGTGTGCCCCGAGAATGGAAAATTAGTCGATTAATACCACTTTTGAAATCGGGAAAATCACCATTGGACTTGACAGCGTATCGCCCTATTGCCCTCGCAAGCTGCCTCGGAAAAGTGATGGAAAGAATGGTTCTATTTCGTCTCGAGTGGTACTTGGAACGATACACCAAATACCCTTCTTGCATGGCAGGCTTTCGTCGGGGCCGCTCCTCCATTGACTGTGTCCTGGATTTATCGACATTTGTTCAACAAGAAAAAAGTCGCAAGCGCATATCGGTGGCACTCTTTCTTGACGTGAAGGGTGCATATGATAATGTAGCTCACGATGCCATCCTCACTTCTCTCGCAGCAATGGGCATTGGTGGACGAATGTTCCAATGGATAAAAGATTATATAACTGGCAGAGTTTTCTTTGTACAAACATATGAGGGTACAACTGCCCAACATTACACCTACATGCGGAGTACCTCAGGGAGGTGTTTTAAGCCCCACATTGTTCAATGTGGCCCTCATTGGTCTGGTGAAGGTTCTGCCAAAGTCGGTGTGCCTATCCATATACGCCGATGATATTTGCCTCTGGAGTGCTGCAGTTACTCGCCCTCAGGTGCGTGCACGAATACAGCGGGCAGCAACCCTCACAACAGCCTACCTTCAGAAACAAGGCCTAAATATATCAACTGTGAAGTGCGCGTTGATGGCGTTTACACGCAAACCAATGTCGCCATACCCTGTTTACATCAATGGGCAGAGTGTCAAATATGCACGGACGCATCGTTTCTTGGGCATAATTATCGACAGAAGTCTTTCGTGGAGCCCACATTGTGCGTACTTGAAGAAGAGACTGCTATCTATTGTGCATATCATGAAATTCTTGTGCGGTAAAGCATGGGGAACTTCTGTGGCCTCCATGCTACAGCTGTACAGGGCCCTATTTCTGGGTCTATTGCGCTACAGCTTGCCGGTGCTGACTAACACTTGCAAATCGAATACTCATTCATTGGAGAGTTTGCAGGGTCAGGCACTGCGTATCTGCCTAGGACTGCCCCGATGCGCTTCTACTTATGCCACAATCATGCTTGCCAAAGACCATCCGGTCAGGACATATATAGCTGTGGATTGCCTCAGAGCGCACATTCGACATGCTAGCCGTGTCCCCGACCACCACTTGGCCCTTCTACCTTCCGGAAGACCACGTGCTACGTTTTCAGACGTCATAGCCAGGCACCTAAACAGCATTCCATCAGGATATACGCCAGCTGCGAGAACGGCACGCCCTTTGTGGTGCCTCGACCAGCCGCAAGTACGTCTAGAAATTCCGGGAATCAAAAAGAAAAGCAGTCACTCCAGAGTAGCATTGAAGCAAGCAACGCTGCTATTATTACATGAGTTATACTTAGACCGAACGCAGATATACACTGATGGGTCCGTCTCATCCAGCAGCTCATCAGGTGCCGCTGTAATTCCGGCTGCAGAAATGACAATCAAGTTTAAGTTGTCGCATATGACTACATCTACGGCATCAGAGCTTGCTGCTATAAGGGCTGCTTTACAATATCTCGTTCAAGAACGTCCAGGAAAATGGGTCATATTCTGTGATTCGAAGGCAGCGCTTCAGAGTTTGCAGTCTGCCATGCGTAGGAGTAGCCATGACCAACTGGTACAAGAAATAAGACATTGCCATCATGAAGCTCTAGCACGAGGGCATGATATTATATATCAATGGCTGCCTGGGCATATCGGTATTACCGGAAATGAACTAGCCAATGATGCAGCCCGCTCAGCTCATGAAGAAACCCGTGTAGTCCCGATTCCTCTATCAAGGAATGATGCAGCAAGACAACTTTACCTGCTGGCTCGAGATCTCACACACACGTTCTGGTCGTCTACCAGCTTCCAAAGGTGTCAATTTTATGAACTGGATCCTTCGCTCAAGCTAAAGCTACCATCACAACTTTCCCGCTCCGATGCGACACTGTTATGCCGCCTTTGGTTGGGTGTTGCATTCACAAAGGTATACTCTTTTCGCATTGGTATGGCAGACACTCCTACATGCGACTACTGCGGAGATGAAGAAACCATCGAACACGTCCTCTGCAGCTGCGCTTGCTACGACACACAGCGATGCCAGCTACGGATGGTTTTGAATCGACTTGACCCCGGACCATTTTGTGTGCAGAAGATACTAGGACCTTGGGCATCTGCCTCAGTTGCGCAGAAAGCAACTAAAGCACTGCTTCTTTACCTTAAGTCAACAAACCTGAGCGACCGCCTGTGAACTGTGTGTGCTCCCCGAGTGTTCTCGTGATTTTGTGTACCTTCTCATCTTTGTGCAACCTCTTTTCTCCCCTTTATCCGTTCCCCAGTGCAGGGTAGCAAACCGGATATGCGTCTGGTTAACCTCCCTGCCTTTCCTTGTATCTTTATCTCTCTCTCCACGCACCATAATACTAAATTTGGTATATGTGACGCTTGAGAAACGGCCGCGAGCGCATCATGAGCATGGCATGTAGTCACGTTGTCACATGAAACCCATGTCATGATTTTCATTTTAGTGTCTGTCGCTTGTGTTCGCCATGGAATCATGTCATACCATGCCAGTTTTGCAGCACGCCATGTTAACTAAACCACCGCAAGAGCTGTAGGACCATTAAATGTAATTATGACAGTCATGACATACGTGTATTGATTTTCTTTTTATGACTAGTCAAATATGCTCTTGATACAGTCATGGTATGTCATACCAAGTTTGGTATTGATACTATTATCGATACGGTCAGGAGAGCTAAAAGTCGTAGGCGGCTAGATAGATAGATAGATAGATAGATAGATAGATAGATAGATAGATAGATAGATAGATAGATAGATAGATAGATAGATAGATAGATAGATAGATAGATAGATAGATAGATCCGCTTAAAGTTGCCGAAGTTCGCTTAGAAGTGCTTCGCATTTAAAAAAGTCACAGCTTTGCCGAAAAGGCGAAGCAATGAACGCGATAGAAACAAATCAGAAAGTCACGCGCAGATTGGAAAGCAGATCGAAACCTGTCCCGCGTTTCTCAAGCACAAATGACGCACGAAACGTATTCACAGGTACAAATCATCGCGAATAAGCGTCTCATGAGTTACTTCGCTGTGTCTGAAAAGCATGCACTTTTCGCAAGGGGAAACTGTGCAACGCTTGCAGTGACCCTTGTGCGCCCGGTAACTACTGTAGAATCGGTATAGTGAAAGCCCAAAGCCAGTCAAGACATACGATCGTCCCCTACTCCCCACCGCGAGATTAGGGCCCGCGAGAGAGCGTCGCTCCCCTCCTGTAAGCGGGGCATAATACGCGTGGGATACTAGAGCACTTGCCGCCACGCGATGTGGCGACGCGCGCTCAGTGCGCCATCTTGCTGGTGATGCTGAAGACACGATAATTCCCTCCGAGATGCCCGTGAGCTGCGTTAGGTAGATATAAATAGCTTCCCGCTTGAAGGGTGAAGGACGTGCTTCTCGGTGGCTCAGTGGCTAATGCGTTGCACTCACGATTGAGAAGACCCAAGTTAGCTTCCGTGCACCGGAGTCTTTTCTGGGTTTTTCTTTCTTGCATATATATATATATATATATATATATATATATATATATATATATATATATATATATATATATATATATATATATATATATATATAGGAAGAAACGCCAAGGAAAGGCTGACCCAAACCTCGATGTTAATGTGAGAGAGGCCATAGTGTAGGGCTCCGGAAATTTTGACCACATGGGTATCCTTAATGCGCTGCTAAATCTATGTACGCGGACAGCACAATACTCATAGAGAGAATTACGACCATGTCAAGGGCGCTGCCAGAATAAATTGCCGCATGCACAGCTGCGTCTAGCTGCGAGATAGCGACGACCATGAAGATAGTGGGTTTGCTCGAGAGGCGCAGCGCAAGCGAGTGTCGAAGACGAGAATCTTAGCGGTCCTTTTATATATATATATATATATATATATATATATATATATATATATATATATATGCTATTCTTTTTGGACACACCATTACCCCTGTTACAAAGCGCATCTGATAGCCTGCATCGATCCCTGCTTCGATATACTTCTTTTTCAATTTTTGGCTTTTCTTTCTATATAATATTTTTTAGTCCAAAATTTCTTTGTGTTTGTAAAACCATAAGCCTTTTACTTAAAGATCCTGCCGCCAGGTTCTTGGCCGATCCCCCTTTGTAGGCGTGCGCCAGAGTAACAAGGATCGTAATCATCATCACCACCGCCACCACCACCACCACCACCATCACCATCATCATCATCACCATCATCATCATCATTATCATCTTTTGAAAGGGTTTCTAGGAGTTCTACTCTCCGTGTATCGAAATAAACCCCCTGTATTTTATAACCCGCGACAATGTGTTGAGAAGGGAGAAGGTGGGGGTTTAATTTACATTTATGTACACCCGTGAGCACAAGTATACGGACCACGGAAGCATGTGCCCACATCGATGCGGTGTCTGTGTGGCATCCAGTAGTCGTCCGCTGTCGACAGCATAGCTTTAACGGAATAGCTGTGGAGAGCCTTACTCTGACGAAATTAGCCAGATAAATGCTCTGGGCCCCACACTACTTACTCTCCACTAGGAGGCCCAAATGGCAAAGCAGTATGGACAGTAAATGTCCGTACACTTTTGCGCGCTTGTGTACGTTCGTGAGTGCGTTTTCTGTGCGTGTATGCATGCACATGCATGGTAGATTGAGAAGTTGGGAAGAGGAGGTTGAACCGTAGTGGGGAGCTCCGGATTAGCTTTGAACAGTTTTAACGTGCACCTAAGTCAATGCTCGACACGGGTGCACCTGCATTCTGCATCAATTGAAATGCAGCCATCACAGCCCGTCAAATCATACTAGTACGCTCTCGAGCTTCGTGTTGGAGAGTTGCATCTTCAATAACTTATTTCTATCACTGAATTCATCAATTCTCCTCTTGGTGCTGATATGATGTGACAGAGTAGCCGAATGGCGATGTCTTCTGTGCAACAGTTGCACATTTTATTAGCCTGGAATAATTATGCGATATACTTTCTGTAGTATTAAATGATTGCTGACGCATACACAACTGAAAGCCTTCTATCAAGCAGTCTGAACACATGCAGCGTAAGAGAACACAGAGCACATCGTCAGAGCGCTCTAATTATTCGGTGCGCAAATATCAACTCGATCACTCGCTGCATAACTAAGGACAGAAGAGTCGGCCTGAAACACACAAAACAATATGAATCAGTTTTTCACCCAGATGTGACGGGAAGATGTAGCGAAACCCATTTTCTAACGCATATATATATTTTTTACAGTATAAGCATGCGGGCCTCAGCCCATCCTTTAACGCTCCTGCAGCAAGGGGCATGCATTCAGTAAAAAAATGAAACATTGACGCCAGTACAACTTATCAAAAAGGCTGTATCTCGGGTCCGTGAAGCCGCGCAGTTTATTTAATTTACGACCCCCATTTTCTCGTGCAAGGGGGCCGCAATGCATTGCGAGTTCATAGTCGGGGGAGGGGGAAGGGGAGGGGTCAAGCACTTGCAAGCCTGCTCGTACGGGATTTCAACCCTCCCGTCTCGGCTCAAGCCATAGGCCTTGGACTCAACTGCGGCTCGTTTAAATTGCCGTCTCATGATTCACGGTGGCCGAGATATGTAATTGCAGCATGGAGACTGCTGCACGAACACGGGCATTCGAGGTTGTGTACTTTCGGCCTCCAAAGCGAGCCTCGTATGTGTATATATATCGTCAGCGCTGCAACGAGCGCGCTCGTTTTGTTCTCCAGAGATAAATTTTTAGGCGATGCTTCATTAACCACAGCGCGTGCTCCGCCGTTAATGACGTCGTTAAGGGCCGCTACGTTCCAGAGTTGCACTGTTCTTTCTGGAATGCCCTCGCTCGAGATGCCGGTTGCGAAAATAAATATTCGGAAAATGTTCGGTTGTCTGGCGCACGACGCCGACATAAAACAAAAGTTGGAATGGGCTGTTCTGCGCGGCAGTAGCGTTAGGCGCTGAAGGAAATGTTGTAATCATAAAAAAAAAATCAAACGCGTATCCACGGAGTGAATGATGATGAGTGGGGCGAGGCTTCGAAGGGTTTTGTAGGTAAACCGTGAATCATCCGCTGACCGCGTCTGTCTGTCCGTCTGTCTGTCTGTCCGTCACGAAAACATATGACGAAAAACATGACATGTGTGAAGAGAAACAAAAGTTTCTCTTCACATATGTCACCAACATTCACCGTTGCGCGACATACCTCTCTGCCGGAGGCACCATCCGAAACGTATAGCGTACGCGTCGGTAATTACGCGTAACGAGCGGGGCATGTGTCATGGCTTCTCGACCACTCCGTTCTGTCGCAGTCGCATGCGAAAAAAAAAAAAAAAGATGACCATAACAGAGACAGGGTCGCCCAAATGGAGGGGTTAATGACAGTCGTAATTACATAGACAGTTGCATGCCAAGTTCGCAGCTGAATGACGGCGGAACCATCGCGCTCCTTTACATGCAAGGTGCACGGAACACGCATGGGGGAGCTTGTCATTGACCTTTTCTGTAGCCTTGTCAGCGCGCGTTAAAGACAGCCGTAGAATATTTATATGGCATTCTTGAATTTGCATAAGCATATGCGCATGCAACTGCTCTATTGAAGTGTAGTGTAGTGTAGTGTAGTGTGGTCTATCTATCTATCTATCTATCCTATCTATCTATCTATCTATCTATCTATCTATCTATCTATCTATCTATCTATCTATCTATCTATCTATCTATCTATCTATCTATCTATCTATCTATCTATCTATCTATCTATCTATCTATTCTATCTATCTATTCATCTATCTATTCTATCTATCTATCTATCTATCTATCTATCTATCTATCTATCTATCTATCTATCTATCTATCTATCTATCTATCTATCTATCTATCTATCTATCTATCTATCTATCTATCTATCTATCTGTCTGTCTGTCTGTCTGTCTGTCTGTCTGTCTGTCTGTCTATCTATCTATCTATCTATCTATCTATCTATCTGTCTATCTGTCTATCTGTCTATCTATCTATCTATCTATCTATCTATCTATCTATCTATCTATCTATCTATCTATCTATCTATCTGTCTGTCTATCTTCTGTCTGTCTGTCTGTCTGTCTGTCTGTCTGTCTGTCTGTCTGTCTGTCTGTCTGTCTGTCTGTCTGTCTGTCTGTCTGTCTGTCTGTCTGTCTGTCTGTCTGTCTATCTATCTATCTATCTATCTATCTATCTATCTATCTATCTATCTATCTATCTATCTATCTATCTATCTATCTATCTATCTATCTATCTATCTATCTATCTATCTATCTATCTATCTATCTATCTATCTATCTATCCGTTGTGTTTATTCTCCGTATACATTACTTTGTGTTTATTCTCCGTATACATTACTTCCATTGAATCCATCGTGCCGGAAAAGTCATGTATTACACAATAGCACAATTCAGAACTTGGTTATTCAAGAGGCCTGCGAATCGCTTAGCGGGCAGAGGATTAATCTTAGCAAAAAGTTAAAAAAAGTAAATCGGAAGTGTTTAAAATATTCAACAGAATTTCCCAATGTTTGAACCATTTGCCGAAACAAATATTTTAGCAAGATATTCGAATCCTGTTTGACAATTACCGGTATTTTTGCGGTAGAAAACTCTGACTTCAATGTAGTACACAATAAATAAAGGATTGAAATAGATTAACAAACATATAAATAATAAGTACAACGAATAAATAGGCACAAATGATCTCGGCGATGCACTTGCCACTTGATCTCGCTTCCGTGCGCTTTTTCTCGTTACGCAACGAGCAACGTGTGCTGTAAACATTTGTCGAGCAAAGTACACTAGATGTGGCTTTTTCATCACCGCGCCAGAGGCAATACTGTTCGACCCTGAAAGAAAAAAAAAATAGGAACGCACAACGTAGCAGTCACGTGCAGCAACATCCAGGCATCTCGCCGAAGGTTTCACGCTTGTGTGATCGAGAGTACCGAAAAAACATACAGCTCGCAGACTATTAAGTGCGTCATCTTCAGGATGTGTGCACTAAAGAACCGGAAAAAAGAAATAAGACCACAAGTTTACGAACTTCCCTTATGCGGCCGCCAAACTTTCCGGCAAGGTCATCTGGGCGTCTCTATGTTTCGCATCCCCCCCAATATACCTCAAAATGCTTTCCTAAAACCTACCTTCCTCGTGAAATCTTCGCCCGGGAGCACGGTAAGTGAGCACGAAGTGAAACGCTAATGGACTGCGTGATTATATAGACACATGGAAATACTCTTCTCACTAATACCAAGAATTTCCGCGAATCTGTAGGCTATGTGTTGTAAGATACTATAGTCAGCCGCCGGGGAACATGAAGATAAAAAAAAAGAACTCTCATAGTAACCGTTGGTGTGCTTGCACCTTGAACAGCCATAAATGAAGAAAAAAAATAAACATGCGGACTCAGTGTGGCTGTTATAAAGAAGGTGGTATGAAACTCGGATACGCTATGTACCGCACGTGTAATGTGAGTATTTCTCTCGTTTTATTTTTTTTTTTGAAACATTGCCAAATATTTATGATTATGCAACACACAGGTCGTACCCAGTAACCAAATGCAATGTTTACATATTGCGCAGCTATGACAGACAAGCTACAATGAATGTAAACATGACATCAATATATATATATATATATATATATTATATATATATATATATATATATATATATATATATATATATATATATATATATATATGGAGAGAGAGAGAGAGAGATGACCGCGACTCGCGTGGTTTTTGTTGATGTTTTTGTGTTTGTGTGACACAAAATTGAGTGACAACTATTCTTCTATGATAGGGCCATGATTCGTTTCCTCTGAGTGCGCCTACAAGTCAGGCTGCAATGAATCAAAACATCCATCTGTTCGTGCCAGCTGCAAACTCTGACGGTTCGATCGCACAAAGAATGGTAGTAGAAAAAAAGAAGCGAAACTATAGACAAGCGTGACAACGTTTACACGTTGAAATGTGACGACGCGTCACATCCACGCACACAACGAGGAAATATTTGCAGGGAGCGCGCCTAGCGTGCACACACCAACATCATCTGGAGCAGTGGTCTGCTCGAGTTCAGGTCACAATTCCTGTCTTGCGCATATTTTTTTTTTTCATTTTTAGATGCCAGCTCTTAGACACATATTCCTGCGTTAAACGACGTTGCTGTCGCCAAAACCGTTGGGGGTGTGACCAATGGACATGAAAAAATAAGATGAGAAAGAAATACCCAGGATCTAATGAGACTCAATCTCAGGGCTATGTGCGGGGCAGTAGAGTATTCTACCACGGAGCTACACTGGTGCTGCAAACTTATTCGCAAGAAGACCTTATAGAGGCGTCATGCCTGGCAAGGAATGGCGTTAACCTATGTAATATAATGTGGCAGAAGTGTAATACAACAGCCAGCCAGCCAGCCAGCCAGCCATCATACAATGCTGATTGCCCAACGAGTGGGTGGTTTGTGATGATTTGATTTGATCGATTGATATATGGGTTTTAACGTCCCAAAACCACCATATGATTATAACAAACGCCGTAGTGGAGGACGCCGGAAATTTCTATCACATGGGGTTCTTTAACGTGAACCCAAATCTGAGCACACGGGCCTACAATATTAATGCATTCGTCGGAAATGCAGCCGCCGAAGCCGGGATTTGATCCCGCGAACTGCGGGTCAGCAGCCGAGTGCCTTAGCCACTAGACCACCACGGCAGGGCAAGGGTGTGGTTTATGGTTCACATCCCCAGCAAAGTGCTCAGCCAAAGTTCTTCATCGTCATCAGCATCAACATAGCGTACATAACACCTTGCACATGCGTAACGGGTACCTCACTTATACGCAGAAAGAACAATAGTGGCGTAGTGAGTGCTCTCCTTCTCAAGAAATTATGATTTATGGCGTGGTTGATGCTTTGTGGAAAGCTCCAATTGGAAACACATTTGTGCTTGCCTGAACCCACAGCTGCTTTGAAAATTTTCATTAGGTAGTATCGGAAGCGTCGGTGCATTTCTCGCTGAACCCCTGAAAAAAATCAAAAAAAAATTTTGTCAACGCGTGCTTCTAGTGTCCTCTAGACAACCTCCTTGAGCGTTACTTGCTTTTCGTGCTCGATGCTCTTGCCAGGGTTCCTAGCATTCACCTGTTTCAGTTATTTACGGTTTGGCTTCATTTAATGGCTTGGCTTCATAGTTCCATTTCCATCCATGTATCCAGGCGTTCCTTTTTATTTCTTGCGTGGTTATGGAGCCGAGCCGATCGTGGTGTGTACGTAGAATTTGAAAAAGAAAGCAAAAAAATTAATCCAATCGAAAGGCGTTTCATGCCCGAATGCAGCGCACTCAATGCTACGACATTGAATGACGCGTCATTTTTATGTTTTTTTTTGTTTTTTTTTGTCAGTGAGCTGTGCTGACCAGTCAACCGGATGCATTCTCAGTAGGAATGTTTCAAAGGTATGTGCCCGAAAAGAGAATCCGCGCATTGGGAAATCGGTCTCGTACAATCCATTGAAAATTTTTTTTCCAACCAGCTATACGCCGGGAAAATCGACGGACACCGAAGCTGAAAGCACACGAGTGAATGCGATTGATTAGCGAGATCAAATACGTGGTCATCATCATCATGATCAAAGTAATTCAAGCACGATCATCAATATTACTTAGCGTCATTATAATTTCTAGCTTCACCACCCCCTTTTCTTTATTCTGCCATGGTCAGGTTATCTGCGTGACGTCAACTATACTTCTGCTACAAATAATACTGCCATTACCACTGCTGCTGCTCCCCTCTTCTTCTTCCTCCTCGTCATACAACATCATCAACAACAACAACAACAACAACAACAACAACAACAACAACAACAACAACAACAACAACAACAACTACTACTACTACTACTACTACTACTACTACTACTACTACTACTACTACTACTACTACTACTATTACAACAACAACAACTACTACTACTACTACTACTACTACTACTAATACTGCTGCTGCTGCTAGTACTACTACTACTACTGCTGCTACTACAACTTCTGTGATGACGACAACGGCACATAATATGCTTAGACAGCTTTCTGCATAAAACCTGAACTGCCTTGTTTACCTTTGCTTACTGAGTCAAGAAGGGAGATGAGTGGGTTAGGGCAAGGACAGGCGTTATACACATGTTGTAGTCCTAATCAGAAGAAGATGGGAAACGAAATCGCGAATCAGTCTAATTGGTGCACGTTCATTGTAAGATAAGCAACTGCAAGACAGGGTTTCAATGCCGGTTGGAAAATGGATGTGGGCGTTTCTTCTGTCTATCCGTATTCTAACCGTGTTGTGCTGTTATAGTCATATTACGATAGGAAATGTGCGTGGGCAGGACAACTCGCGTGAAAAAAAAAAGATTGATATGAGGGATTTAACGTCACAAAACCACGATTTGATTATGAGAGACGCCGTAGGGCTCTGAAAATTTCGACCACCTAGGGTTCTTTAACGTGCACCCAAATCTGAGCACATGGGCCTAAAGCATTTCCGTCTCCGTCGGAGATGCAGCCGCCGCAGCCGGGATTCGATCGCACGACCTGTGGGTGAAGAAAAAATTACCGCAGGTGGTTACTGAATTGTAAAGGATAACAAGCACATGAGGGGAGGTCAGCATTTTAGGTGAGCAAGTAAGATCAAGGAATTTGAGAGACGCAGCCGCACCAAGCACAGGAATGGAATTGATTGACGAAACTTGGGAGAGTTCTTTGCCCTGAAGTGAGTCTATAGTCACACTGCTGCTGCTTCCGCTGTTGCTGCTGTTGTTGCTGCTGGTGGTGATGATGATGAGCCAGAATGTGAGAGAAAATAAACACGACTTCATACTGAAGTATAACGAATAAAGAGGATCAGATGAAGACAGGACATGCACAATCTTCATCTGACTTGTGTATTCGTTACGGCGCTGCCGTAATAGTTCACTATGAACCCAAACCAACTCGCCCACCCAGCCACTATTTTGTGAACCCGGCTTGTTTACGTAGAGGCGATAGGGTTGGCGGATGACGACTGAAAAATGATAATGTTGCTGCAGTATCTCAACGATTAACATTGGTGAATGTTTTCGTCACTGATTTTGCAATCATTGCTCAGCGAGAAATAGGGCCTGCCAGATTAGAAAAACCGTTCGTTGAATCAACGTCAAGCCGGTGACATTTGCGCAGCTAGAAGAAGGCAGACGTCAAGTGAAATGTTTTAAGACAATCGGACGGAAAACCTTGAAGCGAAGAGCGAAAAAATAAAATACGAAGTGGGGAAACTCCCGTGGGAGCCAAGGAGCCGTGACATAGTTCAAACAATAGTGTAGCAAGAAATGTACAAGCTGTACGCAGTCGGAGATCGCAAAAGGAGGAATTGCCCTTCACAGGAATCTCCCGCCGACAGTCGCGGGGCTATTTCAACTTCCATCGTTTCTTGCCCGTACATGGGAGGCAGCTCTTGTGCGGAGCTCGCTCAAGCGAATTGCTCGGGGCTGGTCCAATTAAACGTCTCGTTTGCCGCTGCCCGAAGGCGCACAAAGAACTTGCCCTGTCTCGCTGAAAAGAAGAGACCGCCTTTGTCTCGACCGGAAAAAGTTCCCCCAAGCGCCGGTGGACGTGAGGCCTAAACAAAAACAGGAAGAGACGGATGCTCTTGCGTTGTGTGTTTCGTTCTCGCTTATACTTCATCACGCCACCGCCGTGCTTTATTGGACTTTGGTTGCGTGTCCGATAAACAAAGGCCCGCGGATGAAATCACTGGTTGCTGTTAAGCCAGAAATCTGCACATTCCTGGCCTACACAACGCGTTTAAGGAGAACAAGAATAGCTCGCCAGCAATTCAAGCGCACGTAGTTGTGGGGCAGGGCGTCCTTGAATTGATTCTATATAATCAATTCAGGGACGCCCTACCAATGTATGCATTGGCAGTGAAAATACAATAGTGTGGTATTTCCCGATCATGAGATTCGTCTGTGTTGCTGCGCTGAACAGCTGTGGGTATTTCTTGACTAAAGTAGGACTTCATATGAACAAAACCATGCGCGTAAGCAACTGATGCACTTGTAGGTCAATGCGTTCGTGAAATAATCCGACGATAAAAATGATTTGTGAGGCTTCACGTGCCGGAACTATGGTATGATTGTGAGACACGCCTTTATGAAGAATTTTGAGTTTCGGAACGAAGATGTGTGGTGTGGTCCAGTTTCTAAAGGGTCTCGCATCACGCTCTGAAAATGCAAAATACGAGCGCATTCATCCATTCTGACGTTTCTGGTATTTTGTAGCTCACTTCGTGACGTAAGAACAGTGATTGCCATGACGTTTAATCAGTGTACATACTCTCGATTGGTCCATGTACACCAAAAATAACACGTGAATGGCCTCCTGCATTGCATGGCTTTGCCATGCAGCATCTCATCCGTTCTTCCTCGTCCAGGATGACTATCGTGTGCGATAAACTCGTTTCACTTAATTTTTTGTGTTTCCACCGCGTAAGCGGTGATAACATCATAGCCAACAAGAGTTAAATCTTGATAGGCTCCACGTTTGGTGATGACATGGTACACGAGCGTTTAGAGGATCAGGTGTGAGAAGGAGATGCCACGTGGGGGAAGGGAGTGGAGGGGAGGTGATGGGGGAAACCTCTATGGGGATACCTCTACTCCCTCGCCATTCAACACAGAGAGCCCTCTAAAGAAATGCCTCACTCGGTGTTGCCAGTGATTTTTTTTTTGCCATAGGGACGTCTCCATACTAAACTTGGAAGAAGAAAATGACGAGGTCATCATGAGCTCACAGTGGCCTTTAGGACCAGCATGCCGTTGTCTGATAGGAAGGAAACGCGGCGCCGAAGGCGCTTTGTCTCCCAGTCTCACATAACTTATCAACCGGATAAGTGTGTTTAGAAAAAGTTTTAAACGATTTAGAGTACGAGGTGCTCTACTGAGTTTAGAATAAAAAATTGGCAGCATAACCACGGAGTGAATGATGGAGAGTGGGGCGAAGCATCCGTTAGTCCATTCCTTCTTGCTTCCGTCTGTCCATGCGTCCGTCTGTGTGACCGCCCATGCATCCGCCCCTGTGTCGTCCGTTCATGCGTCCATCCATGCATCTGTCTGTGTGTCCGTTCGTCCGTCTATTCAACACTCTAAGTACCACCATCTCGCATCTTTTCATCATATATTCTCCATATAGAAGCACCGCCATCCAGCGGACATTCCAAGGACTGAACGAGAGGTGGCACACGCACACTTTCTTACGGCTTGCGCTTCGTATCTACTTCCCACCTTTAACCACATCGAGTTCATTCATGGTATATACTAGTTCATTGTATTCATGGCACTGCGGCTCAACGCTCGCTAAACCTTTCTAAATCTGAGGAGGTTACACCCAGCGAGTATAACGTAGCACCCCTTTCCTGTCAGATAGGGCTCAATGTACATGCCAATGGCTGCTAATGGGGATCGCAGCGTGCGCGTAACTAAAAGCCGAATGCTCCTGTCTCTCATTCCCAATTAGCAGCCATTGGTATGTACATTGAGCACTATTTTTTATTGTTCAACAACGCACAGGAGAAATCTCTCACCGGCCCCATCCTGGAGGTCAAAATGTTATACTTGTTACACACTACAACGGCTACAAAACGAACGGGTGCCGCTATAAGAAGCTTCGCCCTAAATACGTTTAATGATTTCGAGTACTTCATACTCAACTATGATAGACGCCTTAGCGGCGTCGTTCGAAAATCAACTATGGGAGAGCATAAATGCCGTCACTGCTTTGATCCGCTTTATGGTGGTGGCGCCTTGCAGAGAAACCTAGCGCTCACGAGCGTTCAAAAAAGCGGGCGTTAAAGAAGCGCTGGTTATGAGCATGTTTATATGTATTTTTTTTCAATATTCAAAGCTCCGTTGGTGGTGGTAATATTAGTGATCAGCCGTACTTGATGCGGCAATTTGATGTTTTATCTGAAGTCATTTGTCATTTTTACGTTGCCCCACTCAATTGTTCCCTGGATATCCACGCATGAACATTGCTGTTGCCGTTAGGAACTGAAGTGCGATGCAGCTAACCACCTTGATCAAGATCCTACTCCTGGCACGGATGAAGGAAAATTTGGGAGGGAGCAATACGTAATACGAAAGTAATAAGGACGGAAGAAAGAAACAAGGAAAGTGCGTGAGTATCGCACACACGCCATGCGTTGCCTGCCGCAACCCTTCCCGTTTCCTATGACAATATATATATATATATATATATATATATATATATATATATATATATATATATATATATATATATATATATATATATATATATATATATATATATATATATATGTGTGTGTGTGTGTGTGTGTGTGTGTGTGTGTGTGTGTGTGTGTGTGTGTGTGTGTGTTAAAAAGGAGGTGTCCTTGGATCCAGTGGAAAAACACCGAAAAGTGGAGGACTTTTTATTTTTTCCTACGTTTCAGCCGGGGACCGGCCTTCATCCCTTCATCAGGGCAAAAAGATTTTTTTCCCTGATGAAGGCCGGTCCCCGGCTGAAACGTAAGAAAAAATAAAACGTTTTGCCCGTCCTCTACTTTTCGGTATATATATATATATATATATATACATACATATATGTGTGTGTGTGTGTGTATACGAGAGAGTGTAGGAGAGGGTAGGTGCTGTGCTTCACCACTTTTTCACTCGCCGTTTGCTTTCTCCTCTCTCAGCGCCCCACTTTCCCGTCCACTCGCTGCTCCTCACTCTTGACCGTACGCTGGCTGGACGCCTCTCAAGAACGTCCGGAAATGTGTGCTGGAGACGCCGCTGTGAAACGCCAACGCCGAACTGAGAACGCTGTTTGTTTTGTTCATTTAGTAGTGTTATTTTACCGTGCACGCTAGCTACTAGAGCTGGAAACGCATACCTAAGGTCCCTAGACGAAACAAGTTTCCAAGGTAGCGACACCCTCCCTTTTCCTCCTCGCTTATTTGCCTGAAGTGCCCCCTAGAAGGTTCAAAACTTTCATCCAAAAGCGAATGTTTGGGTTCTGTTGCTACGGTGAATCGATGTAAATGAAACAAAATAGAACGAAATAAGACGTAGAATAAACAGTTACATTTATGAACATAAATGGCCCAACACAAGAGCAAGCGGGATGTGCGTTACTCAACCGGCAACGTTGTGCAGTTCTATACTTTACACCACTAGCCATGGCGTCTCGCGTAGTACATTTTAGTTCCACGGCCGCGGTATTTCGTCCAGTTCTAACTAGTCCACTTCTCCGATTGTGTTTTGTTCGTGTTGTGACACTGTGAACGTGCTTCTTGCTGGATCCTGTAAGTGGCCACAGGGCGTGGACGTTGTGACGATTGATTACAACCGGCTTGTGCACACGCAAGAAAAAAAAAAACTACGACCCGACTTGTACGAACACTCGTCCAGCAGCACTGCGATGATGTTTTTTTTTAAATGTGCCCATTTGGACAATCGTGATGCCAAGTGATTCTGACGCGGTGCTGGGAACTTCCTGAAAAGTGAGAGTTCTACTGGTGAGGTGTCTCGAAGCAGCGCGTTTCGGCTTAAGCGGGAACTGATCAAGAGTGAAATGTTTCTGAAGGTGCGTTGATTACAACCTAAAGCTGCTCTGTATACGTGCATACCCACATGTATTTTTACCAACTGGCATGCACTAGACACGCATTAGACGCGCGCCTGGCGTTTCAATAAAAACCGACAAGTGAACTCGCTTCGCAGATCCGCGTCGACATACGTTGACGGAGTTGCACGAAAGCATTCGCGTGAAATGGTTCATAGTTGCACTTCATGGTGCGCTTCATCTCGGAAAGCACGAGGTAAGTTGAAGAGAGCGAAACCACTTTCTGTTGTATACGGCAACGCAGCATTGCTGAAAAACGCAGATGTTGCATTGAACGAGCATGGCGAAACAATCTTGGTCGACTTAGCGCACACCGAAACGCTCCTCCTCTTCTGTTTATGTTCTGGCTACGATTTTGTCTTCTGGTCACGGTGAGAATCCGGCTGGAGCCATATGCGCATGCGTACTCGTTTTGAACCTTTTGCATAATAATAAATAACACCACCAGCCATTTGCAAGATCACGTGCAAGTAATGCACCAATTACAGACGCGGATGGCAGAGAAAAAGAGGAGTAATCGAGAGAGTGAGGAGGACGGCTCGAGAAGAATGAGTGACGCTACCTTGTTTGATCTAGGGACCTTACGCATACCGAGCTTCTCGCGACAATAAAAAAAAAAACACGTGCAGCAAACGGTGCTATTGACTGCACGGTATATATATATAAAAAACATTCTTCTTACCCTGGGTTTTCACGTGCAAAACGCCGTTATGAACTCTACGAAATGCATTCACATTTCCCCACGAATCCGGTCGGAAAGGTGGGAGCATTTCAATTTGGCTCTTGGAGCACCACCTTTATGGTTTTCCCTGAGATGAATCCATTCGAGCATCGCAGTTTCTCTAGCAAAGCGATTGTCGCCCGCGTGTGGGAAGCTAGCACTTGAGTCTTCCTAGAAAGAGTTTTCAGATTCTTTCCACCGAGGGAACACAGCCGAACTTCCCCACCGTCCTCGTCGATGCCTTGAAGTGTTTTTTTGGGCGGGTGCCGAATGCGGTCGGGGAACCTGAGCTGCAGACAGCGAATCTGTGACCTTGGCCGATTGCCTCTGTTTACGCGCCAAGCTCGTGCCCAAGTTAGATCAGTCACCTAGGGACGCTTTTGTTCAAATATACACGTACGTATTGGAGACGTGCTTTTGTTGGCGTCTACTTTGGACACACAAAAAGTGCAAACAATGTAAGCTATGTCTGCAATGTTAACAGCGTGTGGCTGCTATGCGAACAAAGGGTGGTTAAATTAGCTATGCTCCGATTATCATGCGTGGAAGTTATCCCCGGCTGCATTGGAACCTATCCGTCGGAGGGCACGAAAACGAGCCCTCTTTCGCCCAGAAGACGCCCGACTGTGCGCGCTTGCTTGTTCGTTATTCACCTTTTTTTTTGCTCCGCTTTGATGTGAGAAGCATTGATGCAATGTATAATGTTGTATTTTCAAGTGTTAGAACGTAGTGATAATTTAGCTAAACTGAAATCGCGTTTGGTTACTTTACTGGCTACAAAATAAAATAACGGCTGCTGGTTATGGCTAGTGTTCTGGCTACTTTGGTCGATCTTGTGACTCTTTTTCTCTTCGAGGCTCTGGCGACCCTGCTAGCCGCCCCATATATGTAGGCACTGGATCGTGCGTTAGAAAATTTAGTCAAAAGTGTCTTTTCTTGGCTTTCGCTTGACGTTGAAAGCAACGCTTTTCTTTCATTCAATAAATAAGGACAATGAAGATGAAATAACAATTAAGCATTTACAATACATATCCGATAGCGCAACAGTCACGATATATACTCCAACACTCTGCGACGCGTTTACTCGAGTTCCCACATTGGTTCCCACCATAGAAAGATGCAGGCGACAGTTTTTAATTTATTGTGAATGCTGATATGCCGGAGAATAAGTGAGAACAGCATAAAAATATCAAAAATGTTTGTTTAAAAGAGCGCGGTTCAAAATAGTAATTCCAACTCCACTGAAGCGAGATGTCGCGAAAGAAAAGTAACAGTCTAAACTAAATGCGTGATTGAATGCACGAACGTGGCCAATGATAAAAAAATTTGTTTCTTATGAACACAGAATATCACAATGTTCTGCGTGGGCTATGCTGATAACTTCGGCTTACTTTACTGGGTTACGGAACACTTGGAAAATTTAAAGAAATGATTTTCAGGGTGTCAGCCATATTGAAATGATTGTGAGGGACTGACCTGGTCGTGTTTTTCGATTCGGTACCCCGGGGATCTGTCCGGGGGAAACGGAGTGCACACACTACACAGCACATTTCGACCCTCTAGAAGAGGGTCGACGTTTCTTCGGTTACTGGGACTCGGAGTAACTATCCTGGGTGCTGTCCGAGCTGGTGCCAGACTTGTGAGCACGCTTGACATCTCGCTGGGCTTGAACTTCCACGTCACAATCACCTATAGTCTAGAAGAGAGTCCGATGCTACTGTCGACTCCGAGGCTGAAGCTGCTTTCTGACAAATCAGATAGTGGTAGGGCTGCAGCGTCAACGTTGTCACCGCCTCCAACGACCTTGATTACGGATTGCTTTTCGAGACGCGTCAGTAAAGAGCTTCCATGGCGCCTTGCTACTTGTTCAAGGAAGCCGCGAGCCTGGATTTTGGAATGAGTTAATGAGCTTTGCCCATTCGGTTTCAATTCTGTTTCTGGCGAAACACCAGCGCCCGTAGACCTCGCAACGTCAGAGTCTACTGAGCACTCAGCTGCTAGATTCAAAGATGAGTCCGATGCGTTAGTGCCTACAAGCGTTTCGTTCTTGACTTAGGCCGACGTCGAACATGGCATGGCATGTTTGCCTGGGACAGACACGAGGTCAACCGCGGTGGCTTTTCTTGTCGGTGAGATTGGCAAACATGGCGCTCTCGGGTTGGCCAAGCTGCAGACGTCTTATTCGTCGTTTAATGTAGCTATCAGAATCGAATTCTGGCGCTCTTGTAGTACAGCTCCGAGTTGTCATTCATCTGTTGCCGTTGGTACCACAGACGGTAGCGCAGGAAAGGTCCCTGCAGCACATCTGAATATGAACGACGCACAGGGCAGACGGTGGTAGGGTGGCCACCTTCACAACGTCGGCAGGGGTGGTCGTAACCGTCGCTTTCTTGTCCGTGCTCACCACAGCGACCACGGAATGGTGCTGTGCACTGTGCTCGATAATGACTACTAAAGTCACACCAATGACAAACACGTTGCAGACCGCGGTAGTCGAAGGTGACTCGATGATCAGAAACGCGAAGATAGTTGGAGACGGGATTTGTGGGACTCATTTCTATCCGGACAAAGCGTGTGCCTGTGAGAACACCGCGCCTTGCGCTCATGAAGCCAGCGGTCACGGTGAACACCTTGCCGTATGGGGACAAAGCCTGGACGAGAACCTCGTTGGAGACGAAGACTGGTAGGAACAGGCAAGCAACGTTAGTTACCTGCAGGCCGACGGGAACGACAGGAATACGCTCGCCACTGATGGTCAGGTAGCCAGCGTCGACGATGAGAATCATAGAAGCCATGCTCTTGACAGTTACTTGGACGTTCATGCCTCCCGTGTGCTGAACGCAGTGTACCTCTGAGAGGCCAACTATTGAGGCCGTCGCGTCGACGACGGTCTCCGGACTAGTCCCCGCAGGGACAACAACGTCGAAGGCGTCCACGGCGTTGAAGGCGCCGCGCCTAGATGAGGAGGATGTCCCTGACGTGGAACATGCAGGGACGTCAACGGAAGCACTTTGTCGTAGTCTGGTAAATTCTTAGTGTGTTTAGAAGAAATGTTTAACGATTTTGAGTACTTGATACTCACCCATGGGAGAGCAGTAAGCCGTCCCTAAGTAAATAATTACATTACAACACTTTGACCTTAGCAATAGGAAGAGAAGTGATACTTGAAGGTTATTATTAAAAGATTTCTTAGTGCAAGGATTATCATGCTGGTGATTTTCATCAAACAAAGTTATGTTTGTGTCTCAAGTTTTTTTTTTGTAATAAAACCTAAACTTCCTAAAAATTTTACCTGGCGAGATTTCTATTTAACCTTTAGCCAAATGCAACGGTTCTACGAGGGACCTCGAACTTTTAGTTTATCATTTGCGTGTTATTTACACTAGCAGTGATAAGATCCTTAGAATTACAACAGAAGCCACCTAACCTGCCACTCCTGATGAAATAAATGGCTTGTATGTCACTGTCTTGGTGTTGTTTATTTTTCTTGTAATTCTCGGAAAGTGTTTTCACGAGTTCATCTTTCTTTAGGATATTCAGCGTTTATCGGAGCTTCTTTCTCATATATACCTGATTCTCCTAAATTATGCGTTCAATATTTTGTTATAAGTTCTTTTGATGCGTTCCAATTACTTATATTTCAAATGAAAAATCGTTTGGTTTTCACTGATAATCCCTCTTTTCAATCCTTTCATTATTTACCATGCCTTGTTCTTCAACCTTGTCGATAAGGCGGCTGATGTGCAGGGCTGTAAACTCGCTTAAGTGTAACTTTTTTTAAATGCGAAGCATTTCCTAGCGAACTTCAACCACTTTGAGCGTATCTATCTATCTATCTATCTATCTATCTATCTATCTATCTATCTATCTATCTATCTATCTATCTATCTATCTATCTATCTATCTATCTATCTATCTATCTATCTATCTATCTATCTATCTATCTATCTATCTATCTATCTATCTATCTATCTATCTATCTATCTATCTATCTATCTATCTATCTATCTATCTATCTATCTATCTATCTATCTATCTATCTATCTATCTATCTATCTATCTATCTATCTATCTATCTATCTATCTATCTACATATTTTAGCTCTCCTGGCCGTTTCGATAATGGTATCAATAACAAACTAGGTATGGCATAGAAGAAGAACGGCTATTTGGGCTAGTTATGGCATAACATGACTGTATGAACAACATATATGAGTAGTCATACCATGAAAATGAGCCACTGCGTCTACTCACCGTATCAAGTTGGTTCAAAGACCTCGAAGTCTGCCGCAAGGGCTTGGGTTCGGACAACATGATGATGATCAGGAGGCGTCTCCACAGCCGATTTTTTTACGTTTGTCGACTAGACGCGTCGTTCACCACACTCCACACATTCACGCGGGGGCGAGTTCGAACGTATTCATAAATCCCCCAAAATCAGTTAATAGCTTTCTTAATGACGTCACAAATGCACAATTTGTAGTCACCACAATTATCACTGCACGTTCGCACCAGAAATGAATTTGTCGAAGAACTGGCTGTCGCAATTCGCCGGAGGAGCATCAGAGGACGGTCACCATGTGGACGTACGTGTTAAGACGCTCCCCGTGTGCTCGTGTGTGCGGACCCGACACCGCAGTGTGGAACATGAGACGATGAATTCGTTACGAAAAAAAAAGAAAAAAAATAAAAGGTTCACAGTACCAGACGAATTTACACAACATGCGTCACAAGGCCATTGCCCATTCACGTATCGAAAAAGATAAAATAAATGGCGTGAAAGGTGATATATCCGCCGAGATTCAATGATTCAGTCGTCTCGAGTTGCAACATGAACCGCTGACATGTAGTACGTACAACTACGGTGCGTGTGGGCGAGTTGACGACGCGACGCGGCGCTCTTGCACGTCCTTCACACCAGGGTGCGTCGAACCTGAGAGGCGTGGTGACACGGCCGCTCATCTAAATGCAGTTCGAAAGTTATGGTGAGTCGCTCAGACGACGTCGGTGGAGAGGGCTTCGTTCCCGCATCTCCGGTGGACGACGCGGCACGCAACACCTCCATAAATTGTTCACGAAATGGTTTCCGTAAAGCACTGATCTCCGGAAGTCGGTACTCGAAGCAGTTTGCTTTCGACGCAAGTAGCAGCAACAGGTACAATGGAGGTGACTCCGGAGCAGACCGCAGTAGCAGACGACGCGACTGAGCACCCGAAGCAGCAGAAGTAAACTATGGACGTTTTCTCGCTGGCAAGGGCGGCTCGGGGTTCGCTTCTTCATCACGCCGCTAGGGGTGGCTAGCCCACCACGTACGTCCGAAGGGGTAGGGGGTCCACTTGTGCGTTTGACGAATTTTTCACATGCTCGCACGTTGTATTTTATGCGTGTGTTGGTGGCTTTAGACCGGCTGGCTGCACTCTCGGCATCTAAACGAAGCTGCTCATGCTCCGTCGGCTCCTGTGCCTCTTCAACAACGTATTTCTCCGTTACAAAATCTTGCTCTTTCTCACCGTCACTAGCTCCTCCACCTTTCGAAACAAAGCTGAATATTTTCTTTGTGTGTGTGAGTGTGTGTGTGTGTGTGTATGTGTGTGTGTGTGCGTGCATGCGTGTGTGTGCGAGTGTGTGTGTGTGCGTGCGTGCGTGTGTGTGTGCGCGTGTGTGTGCGCGTGTGTGTGTGTGTGTGTGTGTGTGTGCGTGTGTGTGTGCGCGTGTGTGTGCGCGCGCGCGTGTGTGTGTGTGTGTGCGTGTGCGTGTTAGTGCGTGTGTGTATTTTACTCTTCCTACCAAAACAGCGGTTCAGTTGTTTACGCTAGACTGCCCAGCCGGACCGCCTGGGATTCGAGAGTGCAAAAGTCGGATAAACACGAATTTACAGAACACGACGTGCGGTGCTTTACAACCAAGAGCGCAGGAGCCCAGGCTGGCTTAAAAAAAATGATGCAGGTATAGCAAGAGCTTGCGCAAGCGAGGGATGAGCGCGAGTTGTTTGTGTGTGAGCCACGAAACGTAAAGTTTTACATTGTTTTTATTTTGTTTCGTCATAATTTTTGTTTCGTCGTTCGCTGTATAGCCCGAAAGAGAGCCTGGTGCTTTTTCCGGCTTCACTGGGTTGTGCTGGTGGCATTGAAAGACTAATTTCAAACAACGCCGTTCCGCTCCGAGGGAAAGAGGTACCCATGCACATATACACAATGGTAGCGAAACACAGGCGCTGCGAGTCGTTAATTACTCCTAGTTTACGAGGTCACTTTCTCTTTTACCTTCAACGCAGGTTTGAAAGCCCGAAGTAGTTTTAAACATACAAAATTGTTACGACAAGGCGGAGACAGTTCAGAGGAACAGAAGCAGTAAAACACGCACACTGTATGTTGTACACTGGAAACAATCGAGATGCGACCATTGCATAAAATTCGCAGTTGCAGCATTGCCACATGCAATGGCCACCCCGCTTTTGGCACTATTCACGAAGTCTGTTTGGGTGATTACCGCACCTACGTGTTGTATCTGGCGTTGTTATGCTAACTCGAAAGAAGGTTCCACACGTTTCTACCCTGGTCCCGAAATCTTGCTTTCGTTGTCGCGGTAACGTTAACTCCAAAATTCATCCCGTTCATGTGCCGCGCAGTCGGCATTTCGATGGCTGGTCAGTCGTCGGTTTAGTTTCCGAGGACAGAATGCCCCGGGGTCCCCACGCAGCGTGTAGGGAGTATCCAGGCAGAGTAAGCTTCACCACTGGGGTGACGCGTCACCAGTGGCGTAACTAGATAGGACGGCGCCCAGGGCAAATATATTTCCGCGCCCCTCATTATCCCCCCCCCCCCCCATTAAAAGCGCTAATGTAGGCTTCCGCGATTGCCTACTGGCGCGCGGCGGGCCATTTCGGAGGCCAAGGGCCACCAGTTCTGATTTCGATGAGCTACGCCCGCGTTTTTGTATAGTATTTTTCTTTTTTTATTCAAACTTCCGGAAGTCCCTTACCCGTCATTGTTCTCTTCCAGTCCACACTGCAAAAAGCTTGACGGCACGGGCGCTTCCCAGGCCCAAGTTTCTCGTACCTAAGCTTTCGCGCTATTTGTGCATCCCAAGGAATGCAGGGTGAGTACAAAACAAAGCAACCAGCTAGACACCGCGCCCTCGGGTCTGGTATGGGGGTTAAACTGGTCGGAGTGTTCTGCCGTTTCGCTCCGTTCGCTGTTCCATTGATGGAGGTCATCCTTGTGCGGCCGCATTCTTTCAGGGAAGTTCTTGGTTTCTCCAACGTACGAAGCGGGGCAGTCGGCACATGCTGTCGGGTACACTACGCTCTGCGCTTTTTTCGCAGGTGCGTGTTCTTTGGGCCAAAGGATGAACCTGCCCATGGCGGTGGATGGCATGTGGGAAACGTTGACCCCCGCCCTTCTATTGCTTTGCTGGCGCCCGCGATGCAGGGAATCAACAAACGTCGCCGTCGTGTCACGCTTTCTCCGTCTTTCCTCCAGAGAACTCTGCGAATAAACGCCTTTGTTTAGCCTTTGGTGCCGAGGTCACGGATTATATTCGCCCTTCCTTCCGCCGCTGCGTGGACGATTAGTCGTTGGACGATCGGCTATTTCGTTGGAGTTTTCTGTTCTTACTCAAAAAAGGTGCATTCGAACTTTTTTATTTTATTTTGTTTACGTACGTGGTTGGTTTCAGGGAAGCTTTCAGTAAGTGGTTTGGGAGGCTGGTGGGGTTCGCTGAAACTCATCTAACCCAGTGCTGCGGAGCACAAAACAAAGCTTAGCCGAGGGTCATGGGAAGGCACGGAGGTAGCGCAGCAAAATGAAAATAGAGGATCCTTTTCCCGATGCAAAAGCCATTGCGGCAACCCTTTCCTTCACCACCATCCCCACTTCCAGTCGTACATTACAACCTCGCCCCTCCCCCCTTCCAGGCGGTTTTACGGAAAAAAACATTGACAACCTTTCCAGGGGGCGCCAACCCGAGGACTCGGCTTGGCGCCCCCTCCCTAGTGGCGCCCGGGGCACTTGTACCCCCTTGCCCCCCCCTAGTTACGCCACTGCGCGTCACAGCCCCTCGAAGCCCGCCTGTACCCTGTTTAGCTACCGGTGGGTGGCCTGCCGGCACTGGGGATCGAACCCCGCACCTCCCGTAGCTGAAGCGGGACATAATGCAGCCGTCAATTGAAGTAATGGTCTTGATGCTTCGACTTTTATGTTCAGCTTATAATATGTATTGGTGCTTTTGTATTGTGGAAGAGGAGGGGACTGGCAGGCCTTTGGGGACGCCCTCAGAGGGCCATGTTTCCTCTGCTACACCGTTTAAGAACCATGATGTTGACACATCTGAACGAACAGTTATTCATTCTGGGGGAGGAGGCTTTCCTCCTACGGTGGTCAACACGATTTATTCTTCTCAGAAAGAACAAAGTGTCTATGCCTTGCCTTCATTACTGAGATGGTAGGCTACTGTCTGTGACTTCACTGAACCTGCATTTAGTATTGTATAAGTATTTATTTATTCTCATACGCATTTTTTAAATGTTGTTTTTTGTTCCTTTTCATGAATTGTACGTATACCCCTGAGCATAGTTTTCTTTATGCACGTCAGAATTTCTGTTTACAGGTACAAACAATTCCTGTTGTGCATTAGAATGTATATTAAGATATATTAGCAATGTCTTGAGAACGAACAATGTAACGCATAAATGTCTTCTGTGTATGTATGATTTTTTTCAGAAATAAAATTCTCTTAAACAGCATTCTTCTGCGTCTCAATCAGTCGTTCGGAGAAGAACGCTCCTTTCTTGCCGTCTGAGTCGGCGTGTTTTTCCTGATGCGGCCAGCCCGAGACATGCGTAAGGGCGAGTGTTGATCTTCAGAACGCTCGTAGGTGGCAATTGCCGGCGAACGCATCCGCGTTTTGCTCATATGTTGGTTCGAGCAGGTTCTTATATAATGGGAGAAGAAGGCACGCTCCGACTGCGAGAAACAACACGCCCTGTTTATATCCGGCCTAGTCGGCGGTAACCGACGTGGAGTGTTTACACGAATCTTGCCGCTCCATCGGAGGAATGCGTGGTGATACATCTTCTGCGAATACACAAACGTTTCGATGGTTGTGTCTGGTATTTCGAAAGAAGCTTTCGCGTCCGTAAACTTCTGCGTCACGCTTCGGGCTTTTCCGTCAGACGGCTTGTTGTGAGAGCGTGCAGCACCTTAGTATCAATCTACTTCCTGTCCCCCGACACTACGTTTGCTTGCTCACTCACTCGCTCACTAACTAACTAACTAACTAACTAACTAACTAACTAACTAACTAACTAACTAACTAACTAACTAACTAACTAACTAACTAACTAACTAACTAACTAACTAACTAACTAACTAACTAACTAACTAACTAACTAACTAACTAACTAACTAACTAACTAACTAACTAACTAAGTAAGTAACTAACTAACTAAGTAACTAACTAAGTAACTAACTAACTAACTAACTAACTAAGTAACTAACTAACTACCTAACTACCTAACTAACTAACTAACTAACTCATTAACAAAGATATGTAAGACAATTCTATTCATTTGTTTTTAAGTCACTCACTAATTCCAATCATTCACTCTGCAGACTCACTCAGTCACCCGCTCTCAGCAACTCACTCGGCAACTTCAATGATCCCGCCCTAATTTTATCACCCCCCCCCCCCTACTCCTTCACTTGTTCTTCCCCACTCAATCGTTACCTCACTTGCATGCTCACTCAATTCTCTAACACGTCTAGTAACTAGTTTGCTTGCAACTTGCTCAGCGCTTGACTGATTCACTTATTATCAAAGAATAGCTTTTTTTAATTACTTGTTCATGCGTTTTTCTACTCGACTAAGCATACGAACCCTCTCATTCACTGGCTCAATCAATCGCACGCTCACTCTATCAGAGCGAACTGGTCGTTCGTACAAGCTCCTCTGCTTTTCTTACATTTTATAGATGTTACGTTGAATCCCCTGCATTGGCTCGTGTTATTGTTTGTCTAGAAAAGCAACATAGAACCCCCATACCTACACTTAAAGCATTGTAAAAGCGTCTACGAACTTACGCATCTTCTGCGAATTCGCTGAGATGGTAGTATACGGATTACGAAACTCCCTTTCATCGCATTATTAAGAAAACTCGCAGAGCATTCCGAATTCACCAAACATGCCTTTTGGTCGCAAGTTATCCTGTTCTTTTTTTTTTCTTGAAAGACGATATTGAACATGACAGTCTTTATTCGATACTTCAACATGAAAATTTTTGTATGCCTTTCTGTCTGCATGTCTGATTAGAAAAAGTTGTCAACGATTTAGAGTACTTAGTGCTCTACTATGGCAGAGCAGAAAGCCGTCCCGTGCTACTAAGTCTGTCAGCCAATTCAGGCTACCTTCCCAAATACTACGCACATACGAGGCGCGACAACACGTCAGTATTAGGTCGTGTGTTGTTTTAGTGGAAAATGCATAGATGCGTAATTCTAAAAACCCTAATATTCATTACTCAGCGCTGACAATGCGATGTTATGCACACGTTTTGCCCGGCTTCCCTTTTGTTATACATTATGTCTGTCCGCATCCTAACGCATTTAAATTAGGCCCGGTAAATAAATATATGGTGAGAATGTATTCAATGTACGCATCGCTTTTCCGCTTACCTCCAAACTTCCGGATTGTTGAGTTTTGGAGCGGAAGAGACAAAAAATTTTTCTAAACGCTGTTCCGGTGTCCTTGTTCTCTCACGTTGATGATGAAAAAACAAAAGAAAAGTCAAAGTGCAACGGCGTTAGTCGCTCAGCACCCAATCTCTGTGACACATGCATGATTTTTTTTTTGTGTGTGACAGCATGGGCAAATTACACGTTCTGTTTCCAGCAAACGCTTTCATCTTCCTTTTCCTTACACAGCCGATGCAAATATCATTTGTGTTCGTCGGGAGCAGCTGTACAGATGCTTGTCGTGGGCGCAGCTGGCGCTGCTCATGCAGCCGGCAAAGCTTTGTTGAAATTGCAGCTCGAAGCGGTTTTTTAGCGACAGGAAAACAAAAAAAAAGAAGCATATTGTGTTTTTTGAGATCGTCGCGGTTCTCTGCTCTAGCGTGGCCTGCAATTATCATCGCGTTAAGGTAATTTGAGTTTGTAATAATTTCATCTTCACTTTGAATGATTATGTTTTCTGTTCCTAAGCGCTGAAGAAAAAAAAGGCAACTTGCAGAAAAGAAACTTGACAAAGAAGTGAACTATAGGTTTGCGCTTCACTCAGTTTGTATATATAGAGTAAATTACAACTTAGAGTTTAAGTTAAAGTACAGAGGGGAAGAAAAAAGGAGTTTCCCGAGTTTTTTTTTCCTTTTTAGGAGAAAAAGAATTATTCATCGCAGCATATCACTGCTGCAAATGGGGACAGTTGGTCTCGCTAAATGACCACTAAACATTAGTCTCTGTGTGTGCGTGTGTGTCTTAGATATCTTTGACCCTATTATGCTGCACCCAATGAGTGGTGCAGTCATGAAAATTAGCCTTGCTTGTGTAACAGCTTTTGGACGTCTTCAAGATTCTACATAACACATACAGCCATGCATCCACAGAAGCAACGCAATCTAGCACGCAACGCTTCCCCTTTCACCCAGCGTTCATACCGGAACAAAAAAAAAAGTCTCTCTGTTAATCGTCAAACAAAGCAGTTTAGTTGTTTACCACTATTTGTGATGATGTCCTGTAATTCGATAACATCCTCGATTTGGAACAGCTACAAACCATGTTACAGTTGATGGATGAATGAAAAAAAATCTCTAATACGGTCCCTCGGGTATTCTCTTGGAATTTTCTCTTAGTATGCTGGGCACTGCCAACGCACATGTTCTAAGCTGACTTTATTCGCGCATAGGGGACATGTTTCAGTTGACCGTGCTGTCGGACCAGTCTTGAGTGACGGCGCTTCGTTACGGTACACCTTGACCTGAAGTAGCCCGAGTTGATGCTGTAGTGTAAGTCATATTGTATATTTACTCACGAGTGTCGCCCCAAACGTCAGTTACGATGCAGAATCTTCGGCAGGCTCTGTGATCTCTTGCTGTTGTGTGAACTCAGTTTCCCATTATAGGGGTGCACATTAATCTCGAGGGAAACAGCTGCTTCTCCGAGTCGGGCCTTGAATATGCTCTTACAAAAGCGTTTGTCTCACCCGGTCGTAATAGTGTGTTTCAGTACCGCGTGAAGGCTCTGCTTATCCGAGCATCGGCGGAAAATGATGTCATGCGTGGAACAAAAAGTGTATGCGGTTCTGGGAATCAGAACGGCCCCCGCTGTGGCTCTCCACAGCGACGAGAAAGAGACGCAAAAACACCCTTGTTATGCCTGCTATATTTTCTTTGTTCGTTTCTTTCTTTCTTTGAGTGTGTGTTTGCCTTTGATACATTGTGTGTCTTTACCAGCTTCTGGGGGATTGAAATAACAGCGCCCTTCGTTCACAGATATTGACGCAAAACAAAACACTCTTCGTTTATTTAACACCCACTTCTGAGAGTTAAAGTATTATTGTCTATGTCGTGCCATCGTGTTCGTGGTGGTAGTGTTGGTGGTGGTGGCGGTGGTAGTAGTAGTAGTAGTAGTAGTAGTAGTAGTAGTAGTAGTAGTAGTAGTAGTAGTAGTAGTAGTAGTAGTAGTAGTAGTAGTAACACAGGTCACATGACCAGAAGGGGTGAATTATTAAAGAAATAAATTAACGATACTAAGGAATTGTGATGATGACAAATTGCTACGATAGTTATGGGGATATCGCCGAGCAATGAAAACACTCGAACGCTTACAGCTTCGGTTTCCAGAGGCTTTCACGGTGTGCCACAGTCTGTTCTTTTTTTATCTCAGCACACAGCAACAAACAAGCAAAAAGAACGAACAAAACAACAACACAAACAAACAGCTAGTACTAACACATCAAACGATACAACTTCATCGATTTTCTTTCTCCTCGCACGCTTTTGCTCAGGTAAAGGTGACCCTCTTACGATCCAAATTTGAGCGAGCAGTGGCTTCATTTCTTTTTTTTTTTGCTGATCATATAATTTTTTTCAATTCAATTATTTATTCACCATTAGCACAGCACAAGGTCCCGGAGTTTCAAAGCTGTCAGGGGGACCTCCTATTAATCATTTGTCAATATCAATTAATTGCATGCAAAGGCTCGCGGGACGGCTTTCAGCTCTCCCATAGTAGAATAACAAGTACTCCAAATCGTTCATCTTTTTGTCTAAACACAAAAGCAGTCAAAGATTGCGGGATCTTCATGAGAATCGCGGCCGAAGTGTATTGTTGTTTGAATCAAAGTTATTTCAAAATTAGCGCCAACCATGTCGAGACGTTAATATTGAACCGCAAGAACATATACCGCGGAGAACCCAAGTTTCACCCCCGAAGAAAAGCTTTAAAACCAAGAATGACGAAGTCCCCGGAACACGTCTACAAAACAAACAAGGCACCGCAAGACTTATGTCTCCCTTTACGCTGGGCATGGTGTCGCGTCCGAGGCCTTCATTCCATCTAAGTGTCAGTCAGTGTATATGTTGTGGTCTGTAGTGTCCAAGACCTTGCATGCCTGGAAGATTGTAGACGAAAAACCAGCAAGGAAACACGGACACAGAAAATGATGGCGTCCGGACATGGAACATTATTATATAGTTTGTTTTCCGCAACAAATATTATTTGTCACTTACAGCTTCGCCACGTCACCTTTTTCTATCCGTTGTTCCGTGCAGCTTTTTTCATGTATGATCCCGTACCGACTCTCCCAGCTGTATATATACACTGTTGTCTTGGATAGCTTGGACATAGAGCGTACGTCCATATTTCTCTATATGAAGCAGCAGCGGTCGCGTCGGCACTCGGGATGGCGATCACCGCAGCGGCCGTTCTCCGCGGGGAAATTCCCGGGTATATAAAGTCCCCCCGTCAGACCATGGGACGGACTAAGGACCATATGGCTTGCAAGCCAGACTACACTGCTGCAACGTCGTAAGCGTGTACCACAGCATAGTGTCGTCGCCTTGTATAGTGCCGGAGTCCCGCAGCGAATATCTCTTTTTTTCAGTCCCACCACCATGCATGGTCCCACGCTTCGAAGTCTCGTGGAGGATGACGTCGTCACCGTCGCCCAGAGGGTCGTTCTTCCCTTGCCATGCCGATGGCACGCAGCACACCCACGAGAACCGAAGCTCTCTAGGTGACGAGCAGACGATCGTTGCACTCGTCTATAGTGAGAAAAGGGCGTGATGCCGGTATGCGACGCTCGCTTCGATTGGCGAACTTCCACTCGATCAGACATTTTGCTATCTTGTTGTTCTTTAATTCGTGCTTGTTTCTGTCACTGACTCCTACTCTTGCTTTGGTTTCTCACTCACACATTCGATCAGGCGAGCTCTGTAGCGGTCTTGGCCTCTCCTCAGCCATCTGATCTTCTTTCTTTCTTTCTTTCTTTCTTTCTTTCTTCTTTCTTTCTTTCTTTCTTTCTTTCTTTCTTTCTTCTTTCTTTTTTCTTTCTTTCTTTCTTTCTTTCCTTGTTTCTTTCTCTCTTTCTTTCTTTCTTGTTTTCTTCTTTTCATTCTTTCTTTCTCTTTTTTCTTTCTTTCATTCATTCATTCATTCTTTCTTTCTTTCTTTCTTTCTTTCTTTCTTTCTTTCTTCTTTCTTCTTTCTTTCTTTCTTTCTTTCTTTCTTTCTTGTTTTCTTCTTTTCTTTCTTTCTTTCCTTCTTTCATTCATTCAATCATTCTTTCTTTCTTTCCTTCTTTCATTCATTCTTTCATTCATTGATTCTTTCTTTCTTTCGTTCTTTCCTTCTTTCATTCTTTCTTTTTTTCCTTCTTTCTTTCTCTCTTTCCTCCAGTTCGTTTGTCTCCCTGCCCGCATCCGATCTCCTCGGATCTGCTGTTGTTTCGGCGGCTCCATCATCCGGACCCCGGGCTTGGCTAGAGACAAGCGCCGCAGCGGGAGTGTGCAACACACGCCAATGTGTCGAAAGTGTCTGCCGACTGGGCCGAGCGGAATTCGGGACGACCGTCGACTACTTCCTCCCTCGCTCGATTATTACCGTTTACGTTGCTTCCTTCTTATACGCCTCGAGCGTTATTTGCTCAGTGACTTTTTTTTTACTTTTGGTTTCTCTCGTTGATCTCGGACTGGTCCCGGACATCTCGCCTCCTAAACACTCTATAACCGTGCGGCTGCTTTAATGCCTCCCGATGAAGCGTGAAAATATCCACAGCTTCACTCGGGCTGTTTGCAGTACCAGCAAAAGCAACAGCAGCTGCTGTGGAGTTGATAGCAGAGACTGAGGCTCGTGAAAAGAAAAGCACTCGTTGGTGGGAACCAGTGTGCAAGGTTATGATGACCGTGTGCTGAGACTGCCTGCTCTGATATAGCGAATTTTTTTTCCTCTTTCTTTCTCTTTCTCTCTCTCTTGTTTCGGTGGTAATTTTCAGAGCGCCCAATATATTGGTTTCCCCCAAAGTTACTTTATCTACAGTCATGTGAAGGAAAGGAAAAGAAGCTGTCATTACCTGCTCCAATCCATCACTTATTTTTATCTTTATATAAAAGTCTCTCATCCGTGACTGTGCAGCGGGGTGGCAGTATTCATACGATTGTACTCGTGAGTGACACGGCCTGTCTTTCTTTCGCTCTCGCGCGATAGATAGATAGATAGATAGATAGATAGATAGATAGATTAGATAGATTAGATAGATTAGATAGATTAGATAGATTAGATAGATAGACAGATAGACAGATAGATTAGATAGACAGATAGATTAGATAGATTAGATAGATTAGATAGATAGATAGATAGATAGATAGATAGATAGATAGATAGATAGATAGATAGATAGATAGATAGATAGATAGATAGATAGATAGATAGATAGATAGATAGATAGATAGATAGATAGATAGATAGATAGTCATACATACTGCACGCAATCAACGAGGGTTGTTTAAAGGCTGCGGCAGTTTGGGAATAGCTATACGGCATCCTACAAGAAGAAAAAAAGTAGAAAACATGGCCGCAAAAAAAAAAAACAGAAGTGCTTGAGGCAGGTACCATACATATGAGCGACCTAGCATATGCACGGCACATTGGACCGTGTCACGCCAGGCAGTTTAAACGAAAGCGCGTGCGAAATCTCGCACGTAGAACAGATATAAAAGGCGCCTACTACGTGCTTCGTATGCTCGATCAGCGCGCCGCGCGAGAATATATATATATATATATATATATATATATATATATATATATATATATATATATATATATATATATATATATATATATATATATATATATATATATATATATATATATATATATATATATATATAGCACCCAGCCAACCAGCGGGTGGAGGGAGCACCCCTTTCTAGAATCACGTTCGTCCCCATTGCGAGGATTTTCGCACCCTGCATTCGTACGGGGACATTTTTCTTGGCTGCCAGATATGTTTAAATAAGAGTTTGTCAGAAAAACGAAAACGAGAAATACTGACAGCCCCTTGAGGTAAGGCCAAGCAGAGAAGAGGCGAATAAATAAAATGACCTGATTTACATAGTGCTGTCTGAATCCCGCTAGTATTCCAGGTGGAAACATTCTTCCCTGCATAGCCCAATAGAGCTCGCAGACGAGTCCTCATAAATTTTTTTCGAAAGACACAAATCGGCAAGATACTGATATACACGGCTGTAATTAACGTATCTTATTCCTGCACCTCCTGTTCTTTCTTTGTCGTAATTATGAAATTCTCGCGCTTTTTTTATGACGACACTAAAGAGCGAAAATATTTTTCGCGAATTAGAAAAGTACAATTTCACAATAGCAAAAACAAAACTCCGCAGCAATACGGCATTTGGTAATTGAGAAATCAAGCGAGAAGAAAACGACGGTGGAGGCCAAGGAGGTTTAAAAAAAATTGCTGGAGTGGAAGCTCCCGCAATGCTTTGCCAGCAGTAGGGAAGCCAGCTGTCGCCCTCTAAAGATCTCAGAAACATGCTATTTTCTGGTGGTGCCCACTTCGATATCAAGTGGCTTTGATTTGATGGTTTAAAGGCTACGTTAATTAAAATTTAAAAAATAGCTGTTTCTGGAGAAATATTCCGCAGATACTAGTATCGGTGACATAATCTCTAATGAAATATGCCTTAAATTCCAGACTTACTAAAGAAAACTACTAACACAAGGACGCACTTTGAGCACTATGTGACCCTAAAAGGTTGCCACTTAATCTCATTGGGCGTGCGAGAAAAATGCTGCTTCTCAACAGCTCATCATGCCCAAAGTAAGATGGCTGCCGCAGACGCCATCTTACGGTTGGCACGGCTTCACTTGTGGGCAAAAATTTCCACTCCAGCAATTTATTATAACCTCCTTGGTGGAGACGCCAACTTAAGATTCCCACCACAAAAACCTAGAGACGCTAAATTTTGAAGGCGTCTATAGGGTCCCACGTACTTTATAACAGCTTCAAAATAGAATACATTGTCCTCTGTGGATGCCACAAACTTAACATACGAAGTTTCAGAAAACTTCATCGAGCCAATGCCGCGAAAATACTAAAAATGCATTTTGAAATTTTCGAGGTCCCACGTGGACATTATGCGCGAAATTTATGAATAAAGCTTTAGCCTTGACTTTTTTTCTGCTAATAATAAACACTTGACAGGGCAACATAAACATTAAAGTTCCCAGAGTGCAGTTTCTCAATCTAACCATGTTGCTGTTTCTTTTTAGTGCCGCTGTAAAGAACCATTCTTGACCATCCAGACGACCTTAATATACTAGCCGACGACATAAAAGGTGCTGAAAACGTTCCATCAAGTCCTGTCAAGGGAAAACACGCCACTCAGTCGTATTTATTATCATCTCGACGGGCTTTCATAAGCTGCCTGCTTTCTTCTGTTTCCCCCGTAACTCACATGCGCTGGTCCCGCACCTGTTTCCTTGCGGGTCCATAGCTACCTGCCATTTCCGACCAATTTCTCGCCCGCTTCTTTGTTAGAAACGCCAACAGCACCCGAGAATTTTCCCTCTTTTCTTTCGATCTCGGCACCTGGAAGTGCCGACGCGGCCGTTCGAACCTATTAGAAGGATAATGAAAATCGACGCGAGGATGTTCGGTCAGAAGGAAACGGTCCCGTTCTTTCTCGGCTGAAAGATTCTCTCACTGCGTCTAACGACAATTTCTTATAGCAGATAGACGTCAATTACGCCGCTGTTACCTAATACCTCGGCCTAAACGGCCTTCCTTCCGTTCTCGCTAAGGAAAAGTGCAGCCGTTAAAGATTGGCTTCCTTTAGTGATAGAAAATGATGATGATGATATGTGGGGTTTAACGTCCCAAAACCATTATATGATTATGAGAGACGCCGTAGTGGAGGGCTCCGGAAATTTCGACCACCTGGGGTTCTTTAACGTGCACCCAAATCTGAGCACACGGGCCTACAACATTTCCGCCTCCATCGGAAATGCAGCCGCCGCAGCCGGGATTCGAACCCGCGACCTGCGGGTCAGCAGCCGAGTGCCTTAGCCACTAGACCACCGCGGCGGGGCGATAGAAAATGCAGTACTATATCGAAGGAACTAAACCTTCTATAGCTTTCAAAAGCTGCAGGCCTGGTGACAGACTTGCCTGATGGATTCTTGGGTATCAAGTGCGAAACATAACTATACGTGGGACTATCTAGGGGGCGTGGGGCCTACTCTGCTTCTCCTGTGGACCCAAATAAACCTTTAATGATTATCGCCATGCGATTATAGAAATCGTGGAGAGCGTACTAGTTCCGGACTAATTAGCCCCTGCCACACTTCTCGGTGTGCAGGGCCCAAGCTGTCACTCTGAGACTGCTCCAAAGAAGCACCTACCCGAACCCAGCGACACTGCACACAATAATATAACCCCCAATGCTTTCCAAGCACGGACTTCCCTTTGTGTTGGTTATTAAGCGCACTTCAAGCACGTCCTGACAGCCTGCGACTCTGCTGGTCTCCCTTCCCACCGCGAGAAAATGAAGAGGCTAATTAGGGCTCCGGACCAGAGCTCTCAAATCTAGGCCGTCCATAGGGTGCGCGCGAGGGCGGCCTGGTTTAACCTGACCGTCCACAAGTGGGCCTAGCCAGGTGACGTTGGGCTAAATCGCTTCTGTTGTGGACCAAATAAAGTTGCTTCGCTTGCTCGCTCGCTCGCTGACTCACTCACTCACTCACTCACTCACTCCCTTACCACCAAAGGTTCTGTCACCCAGTATATTCTAAAAAGAAGCCACGCAGCTCAGCTCGCCCTTCTGATAATGCAGTGATGATTCTCAAGAACACAGCCTTCGGAAACACGCACTTGGCGACCAAAAGCGAAATGTGGATCAAATAAATAAGAAAATGATTCAAGAGCTCTTCCTCTGTTGAGAAAATTCGGGCAAGTGGTTCTTGGCGGGTGCGTAGCTGGCTAACTATACTTTCTGTAGCGTAAGCTACACCGAACGACGTTGAACAGTTTCGCGTGGCTTATCGATAACCATGCTGCTCTTGCCCGAGGAGAAGTGACGTCCCGCGCCATACAGCTGGGCCGCCAGGGGAGTCCCGGAAGCTCGTGGAGTGACGCGTCACAAGTGGGCTGGCGTGAGCTCACTCACTAGTTCGTCCATTCGTACGTCCGTGCGTTCATCCATCGTACCTGTTTGGTCGCCAGGTTTTGGCACCAGAACTAAGTGTAGAAAACGACGAACTTACCAGCATCCACACACCTGGCTACATTGAAGGTAATAGAACTGAACGAGCTGGCACACGTGACTGTTGCTCGAGCCTGCGGCTCTTCTCGTTTATTTTTTAACACTGTCCTGACTGACCGCGTCACAAATGGAAGGCTGTCGCCGAGCACATTTTGGAATTCACAAATTTTCAATTCTCCTTGTCTTTTTCTCTCTGGCGAATGAACCACGCTTGGTATGCGTGTACGTATACGACAGCAACAGAGACGCGCGCACGCGAGTGAGTCTGGTGTTCGCTCCCCCCCCCCCTCCTCCCGCTTATTCCCTGATGAAAGAAAAAAGGGAGGCGGGGGTGCGAAGTCTGCCTTATACTTTGACTTAATGAGGAGGAAGGGCACTGCAATGAACCTTCGGTCTTTCCGAAGGAATCATGCGCACGTCTTTGGAAAGCAGTAACAGAAGGCGCGAATCCCCATAAACGTTGCTATTGGTCAATGAGAAACATATCTGGCATCTTGGCCATTGGACCCGTTGCTGAATTACGAACGTGTCGTTCTGGGTGCCACCCATATTAGAGAAAAGCGCGTGAGGGGTTTCCTTCGATAGGGAAGAAGCCAGCGAACGCCACCGGAAACGCCTGGGCCAATGGAATCCGCATAGGAGACGTGCATTGATCGTGCTCCGGCGTGCGCATTCATACAGACGTGAAGCCTTACGTGAAAAAAGCATGGTGGTGGACTGCTTTTGACTCCAGACAGCAGGGAACAAGAGGCGAGAGACAGGTTTGCTGCCTGCAGAACAGGGTTGCCAAGATCGAGTACCCTAATGTCCCTAGCTGGGCGACCGTATGAAACCCATTTTCCTGGTAGATTCTTTCTGACTAGAAGAAGCGCTCCTTGTTTGACAAAAAAAAAAAAAACTTAAGCATCCAATGTTACCACGGGCTATTTTTTCTTTGTTTTGATGGCATTGCATTCCATCAATACAAAAAAATCTCCACCCCAGCACTCCATACAAATGGTTAACCAGCGAAATTGAAACGTGCGCCCCAGGTGTTTAAGCAGTGGTTGCAACCCGATGTGGCATTGCAGCCATTCGTAATTATTGGCTTCATGTTCGTGCTTCTTAATGTGGTTAGACACGTTTGGCTTGGGTTTACCCACCCCAGCACTGCGTACAATTGGTTAACCAGCGAAAGCTGAAAAGTGTGAACCCTGTGCTTAGCAGCGGGTTCAACCTGATGTGGCTGCCTAATTGAGGAAGAATTCACTTTTTTATTCATTTGTTTTCCGAGCCATACTTTAGGCGTTCTCGGAAAACTCCGTATGCACAAGACGCTGCAGGAAACTTTTTTTCGCAAGCTATATTTCAGTGGAAGACTACATAGATAGTCCCGATTTTTTTTTTTTCAGAGTAAATTGCAGATTGTTGAGCGCCAACGTTAGGGCAGTTGGTCTGGAACGACTCTTAACAATTATGTTATGGCTCTTTCTGTTAAATATATCATTTTTTAGACCTTGTTAGTTCACTTTGAGACGGTTCTGAGCATTGCTATAATCTTGTAGTGAGCGCCTTACTGTGGGCGTGATCCCGCCATATGATATGCATGAATAGATGTCATGCCAGGCGGCTCAATAACTATCTCTTTCTCATGTTCTCTCTAAAGCAGTGTAACGTTCAATACACATAAGCACTCGCGTAGCCTTGTGATATCTGGCAGAAACTATTATACGTACCATACATGGGATGGAAGCAGTGAAAGCAGAGTGCTGTGTGGCGAGGACTCGGGCTCCTATCAACTTTCATCAAGTAAAAAAAAAATTGATTAACGTTAAAGCAGACCTTCGGCGTACAGAATTTGCCTAAAAGATATAAAGAATGTACACTTCATCTGTGCTACGCGGACGGCTGTCTATGTCGGGCTGAACAACAGTTGTCTGCTTACACTAGAGGGAATGATTATGCAATAAACAAAACGTAGAAACAGACAGACAGACAGATATATAGACAGACAGATTACAGATTACAGATAGATAGATAGATAGATAGATAGATAGATAGATAGATAGATAGATAGATAGATAGATAGATAGATAGATAGATAGATAGATAGATAGATAGATAGATAGATAGATAGAGACAGACAGACAGACAGACAGACAGACAGACAGACAGACAGACAGACAGACAGACAGACAGACAGACAGACAGACAGACAGACATCTATGTGTATTGTCTTACTAAAATTTCATGAATAAGCCTTTCTTTGCCATCTCTTTTTAGAACTAATGAAGGGACATTGATCACGGGCTTGTTCTTCTTTGTTAGACATAAGGTAATGAATTTGTGTGGTATCATTAGTTTTTTTTTTCTCGCATTTTTGACGAACATTGCTTTGTTGCTTATAAGGATGTCGACCTGCTGTCACTTGTCGCGTACCCAGAGGGCAGTAGTGTAGCCGGAACGTTTTTTTTCAAAGGGGGCTCAACGATACTTTATTCCCACCGCGGTGATCTAGTGGCTAAGGTACTCGGCTGCTGACCCGCAGGTACCGAAATCGAATCCAGGCGGCAGCTGCTGCATTTTCGATGGAGGTGAAAATTATGTCGGCCCATGTGCTCGGATTTGGGTGCACGTTAAAAAACCCCAAGTGGTCAAAATTTCCGTAGCCCCTCCCTACAGAGTTTCTCATAACCATAACGTGGTTTAGGGACGTTAAACCCTACATATCAATCAACCATACTTTATGTATATTTATGCCTGCCGCCCTGGTGACGCCAGTGCACCAGGGGGAAGTTAGTTGCAAAAGTCCAAGTACCTCCTTCCCCCCCCCCCCCCACCCCGCCGCAGGCATGCTTTAACCTTACATGTGCGTATCTGCTCATACACATATACAAACGCGTACACAAGTAAACATTAAGGCTGGTTGAACCAACCCCACCGTCCTCCTCACCTCCCATCCAACTGAATAAAATGCTCTCGCTAAATCCTAGCCTGACACGTCAAACCAAAGGGACCAATCTGACCTTAGACATTGACCAAGAGTGTGTAAGTACTTCTTTCTTGCTTTTGTCCGATAAGGTGGATGACTTATTAGACAGCGGATTCATAGTGTCAGTGGTGTCATTCGCATGCTTGCTTACACTCGTAGTTTTCTCAAATGAGGCTTGTTTTAACATAGCGCTTGCTTCCTCTACATGTTTCTTTCTTCATTTATTTAATTAATGGTCTCGCATTTTTGCATCATCCTTTACAATCTGCTTACATCATGCGGTAGCTAAGGACACTTAACATTTATTGCATGCGAGAATCCTATTCACCCCCGAATAAAAGAAAGAAGACACGCCTTGGAATTTCCCGACATTACTTGCTTGCGTGATCAATAGCCCTTTCAGACGAATATGGATTTAATGACCTCCGCTCAAATTGCTTTCTGGAGGCTCGAACTCCAGCTACTCCACAAAACAGTGTATTACGGGTTCCCTCACAACACATTGGACTTCTTTGTGTCCCAGTACTTTTTTCCGCTTTTTTCTAAGTTTCGCTACAGTTTTTTTTTGATAACAAACAAGATGCAGGCTGGAAAAAAAAACATGCCTCGAAACTCTCGTTGCGTTGCCTTGTTGCTGTAAGATTAACACGCGCGTTCCAGGACCAATTTGTTATCAGAATCGAGGGGTGGGGGGGTGGCTATCTATATCTGCAGACGCCAGTAACAATAATGCTGGGCGTGGAACACTTCCACACGCGAAAAACAATTACTTTAGCAGGAGGTACTTCCCAGCTACGCTATACAGGTATACCGTGTACCGTATACACTCGACTAAGGGCAGCGTTCGTCCCTAACTTGGCTTCCAGATTTAAAAAAAAAAAGAAAAAGAAATCTCGCCAGCACACGGCAGCGTCGTCGCGTCTCGCGTACGGCGCATTTCAGGGGAGCCACAATGTGTCAATATATTTAAGGTCACCGAGATTTTCAATGCCATGTATGGCAGCACTGAGGGTGATTGGATACATGAACACCAGTATCACCCGAGTAGCGGTGATAGGCCGAGCACGCCCAGTACGCTTTGATCCAGCGGCCGCGCGCCGTGTCTGAGCAGCGATGGCGATGAAGACATGTAGCGAGGACGTCCGCAACTATAGACGCCAGATATCGCAACTTGAGGTATATATGGCATGATTAAATGGGGTTTTTTCCACCCGAGGACCGTGAACCGTAAACTGAAGAAAAACTTCACACTTCCGTAGAAGGGCGAAATTTGGGGAAAGGCCACATCCAGTGAGAATCGCGGGGAAAAAAAAAAGTGCAGCCCTTACAAGAGTGTATTAGTATATAGGTAGGAGTAGAGAGCATTCAACTTTCGTTATGGTACTTCTATGGGTTTCGGAAAATAAATTCTTACAGGCCGTGACCTTCGCGAGTGAAAAACCCAGCTGCCAAGCACGGAGCTCGTGTTGAGAGCTCGGGAAAACGCGACAAACAAATGCCATGCAAAAACGGTACAATAAGAAGCTCTTCGTAAACTACGGTATACGCGCGAATACGCGTACCACCAACGCACCTGAAGGTGCGCTGGTGGTACCAATAAACGGTAGTTTATTGGTGGTTTCTAATAAGCAGCGCTCCCTCGATCGTCGACTTGTCACCCGTCCGTGGTTTCTGATACGGTACTGTGATATTTTATCTAGGTATCTTTAAATGCCATTTCGCGTTGCCATATTTTATTTCAGTCTGAATGTGAACGTGTCACCGACGTTGTTGCCCAAGCAAGTGAGTTAGGTGGGAGCTTCGCGCAATGCGAGAGGAAGAGATGTATGCATTGAGTCAGATAGGCCCGCGTTTGCCTTCGTTTGCTCCCATTTTCGCGTTTCGGGAAAAGTTCCCGAATTGCCTCCCCAATTCCCAGCTCTGTCAACATATATTGGTTTGTTATTTGTCTTCTTCGACATTGCCTCGGGTACTTTTTCTCGGGCTATTGTGACAAATGACAAAAAAACTTGATTCCCTCCTCTCTCTGCGCGCGGCTTGTCATAAAAGGCTCCGAGTTGGTGCCGCAAAGGCACGTGGTACTTCTGGGTTCTCTATTCATAGGTTGTTTATTAATATGTATTTTCTTTGTAACTGCTGTTGTACCTTAATTTCGCCCAGCAAAAGCCGTGGATGGAAGGACACCCACCTTACTTGAAAGGAACAATAAAAAAAATTGTGTGGAGAGGACGCCTAGAAGAAAAAACTTCAGAAAGATGGTCTATCTTCATTTTCGCCCATATATTCGTGAAGTTTCGTGCAAGCTGCCAGAGAATGAAGCGACGGCGCCTGAATCTGTGTATGGAAAGGACGTGAATATTGTGAACAATGGGAATGATTTTCTTCGGAACGCCTCAAAAAACGATGCGCATCTCCTTTTTTCGTTTCTTTCATCCTGGATACATTTAGGATACTCAGTTCATTCTTTGGTCTATAGAGCAAGCTGTTAGAAGCACCTCTCTACACCCGAGACTTACTTAGTTGGGTGAACTCAAATAACAAGTTGTAAGCAAGTCTTTTTGAAGGAGTATTTCTCGAACAGAGAGCAATGCCATCGTATACAAGTTCGGCAAGAACATCGAGTGTATTCTCGAGATGCCTCGTCGCTGTTCGCCCACGTGCGGAACAATGGGAAGCTGCCGCCAAAGGGCTCGAACGAATATGATGTTGTGCCATTGAAGTCTTAAAAAAAAAAGGCAGAGAGAGTGAAGCAAGATGGCCCGCAAATCCCTTGAGGCTGCGAAGCGAAATGCAAACTTTCATTTTTTTTTTTTTGAAAGGGAGATTTAGACACACGAAAGAGCTGGGACGTTGTTTGGAAAGCACAAGGAAGCACGAAACTCATGCATACGAGTCCTTTCTAACGTGTTGCGCACTTTTCAATTACGTGTAACCAGAACGGAGGAGCTATCATCGTCGGAAAATGATCTTGAGCTGCGCCAAAACCAACTGGTTATGCGGACGCTCGGCCCATTAAGAAACATTGCGAGTGCCCTGAATGTCCAAATGCAGGTGTACCGCTAACTATAGAGAGGGAGAGAGAGACTTGGCTTGTCTGAAATGAATAACGACGTGGGTTATGCTTAGCTTTGATAGCCTTAGATACTCTAATGTAAGACGAGGCTGACGAATTCGTTGTTATGTTGTCGAACGGTAAGAACAAAATGACAACGCATTAGCGCACATGGAACCCCGATAAACGAAAGAAAAATAAATGACAGCGCACTAAGACAGTATTTTTCAAAGTATTGTTTGAGATTAAGCTACCGCTATTATAGGACACAACTCAGGAAAGAAGCTGTCAAGCGCGGGCGTTTTTTTCCCCTTTCCATTCGCCCGGGCAGACGCGTTTTTTTTTTGTTTGTTTGCGGCGGCCCCGGCTGACGCGGTTCGGAGGACAGGCTCTGGCCAAATGACTGGAGCGCTGCAGCCGATTACTTTCACGACTATAAATTCCCAGCATATCCACGGAGTGAATGATGATGAGTGGGATGAGTCCGTCCGTCCGTCCGTCAGTCAGTCAGTCAGTCAGTCAGTCAGTCAGTCAGTCAGTCAGTCAGTCAGTCAGTCAGTCAGTCAGTCAGTCAGTCAGTCAGTCAGTCAGTCAGTCAGTCAGTCTGTCTGTCTGTCTGTCTGTCTGTCTGTCTGTCTGTCTGTCTGTCCATTCATCCGTCCGTTCGTCCGTCCATCCGTCCGTCCGTCCGCCCATCCATCAGACAGACAGACAGACAGATAGATAGATAGATAGATAGATAGATAGATAGATAGATAGATAGATAGATAGATAGATAGATAGATAGATAGATAGATAATGGAGGTATTAAAGATTCTAAGAGGATACTGAGAGTTGATGAAAACAGTGCAAAGTCCTAACTAAAGCTATTGCAGCGTCCTGGTACTATACGCAATGACGTTGTTATTGCACACATCTTTGTATTCGACCGGCGCACGCCAGCACTCACACCATAGCCGTCACCTAGTAAGGGAAACAGAAATTGTTTCAGTGTTCGTTTTCATGGCGGGTCCGGGACAACATCATTATACACACCACAGCCGTCACCTAGTAAGGGAAACAGAAATTGTTTCAGTGTTCGTTTTCATGGCGGGTCCGGGACAACATCATTATATTTCCTTCAGATTACCCTTTTGTGTAGCGCGTTCATGATTATGAAGCCAGTGCTTCTTCTAGTCCTCTTTTTAAAGCGTACGAAATTGAAGGCATTGAATGGTTATACAGTGGAGCCGACTGCGAAAACCCTGCCCGTCGTCAAGAATAAATACGGCCACGGCTTGAACTAGCAGCAAAATATAAAGGCGCGAAGTTGTAAGGCATTAAAGTGGATCGAATTTTACATCATATTGTCGCTGTAACGTGGTACTTGTCTGTACGACGCGACAAAAGTGCCCGCTTCGGATTTCCCTTCCCGGAGTTTGACAATGTGATGCGTTGCAATAATAATTGCTCCGAGAGGCATTGCTCGAGCGAACAAGGGAAGAAAATGAGCTTATGCCACTGATTTCTTTCTTGGGCTGTTATATAACCGCTTATTTTATTTTCAGCAAATGCGAGTGCCTCTCGAGCAATTATTGCGTTTGACAGACCATAAGTAACGTCGTGGTTGCCTTCAGGGATGTAATTATGGCATCGCGCGTCAGATAGCTAAATATTCTATTGACTCATCGATTGAATAATCGATTCTTCGGGACGTTTAATTCTGCAGCGCTGATGTCACTCGGTCCCCTTCGATCGCCATCGGGCACGATGTGGATCGACTTGTTTACCAGATGCTAAAATAACTGAAGTTTTCATTCTTTTGCGTGAAGAAGTATAACCAAGGAAAACATATAGTCATCGTCTTATAATGGTGACAAGTCCTTCACTTATCTCTATATAAAACGAGGCCGCTTTGTACAGAAATACAAACAAAAGATGGAGATGTACCATTGTTATAGCCAATCATCAGTATAAGGGCTGTATTTCCCAACTGATATCATCAACGGCAATTTTATCGACCTATATGTATACCTTAAGAGCAACGAGAGAGTGATTGTGGATAGTATATTCCCTGGAACCATTTAAGGAGTACGTCGTCGTGCCCGTTTACAGAGCAAAGCTGCAAGTTTGCCGGTGCTGGAACATTCACTTCCTCACTCACCTTCTTAATAAGCTGTATGGGGAAGCAGACCTCTCCGGGAGCCGAACCAGTGACCTTGTCCGGCGTGACCACTTCGCAGCCGGCCAGGCTGACCGATATTACGGGTACCTTGTCCGACAGCTCGTAGTAAGCGTCCAGCTTCTCCGCGTGAAGTGCCACATACAGCCTGTGAAGAATACAAGCCCCCGTATCGACGTTAAATTCTCCGTCTATAATTGCACACCGATAACTGGGCTATCGCGTTCTTCTGGACCAGGAGTTTCATCACCCTTCCTTCGAACACCGCCTTGTATGAGTTACGCATATAGCTCGCCGAATGACCGTACTGGAGGAGATGTACCGTTGACAAGCAGCGAAGTTCCCTAGTAGACTAAACTTTTCCCGAACATCGCGCGTATGCTTGAGTTCCTTGTTCGTTCAGTTTTAGCTGTATTTTTCGGGCAATCTTCAATGACATATAACTTAGTTGCCCTTATTGAAGTGAAATAAAGCAGTATGATTAGCATGGCTCAAACTTCTTTAGTTTACCTCACAGCTAACGTGAACCTTACGTGACATAGCGGTTATGTCCCGCATACTGCAACGCCGTGATCTGAACATCCCATTTCCGTGACCAAATCGCAGTTTTCGCGAAGGACGCTGGTGATGGCACCACCACATACGCATCAGAGGGGACCAGGCACGAGCTGAATCTGCATGCATGCTGTCTTCATTTTATTGTGATAATGTTCCGTCCTCCACACTGTTTTTGCTCCCTTAAAAAATGAACAAATTAGCCCCTGAACACACTGTACTTGATTAAGCTGAAGCTCTACTCCTTTTCAATCGCCATTTTAATTTTATCCCAACCCCGAGTAGCCGGCAGAAAGTAACAAACTTATATCAGTCTCCTTCGTTATATAAGCCTGTATAAAGCATATAAAACGCCAGATGCAGTATAAATGCCTACACCGGTCTTGTGTGTGTGTGAGCGCTGGCGTTTCGACAAATGGACTTGTCTTTCTCAAGGCTAGGACTGTTCTAGCATTGACGAAGACAAGCGCACTTGTCGGAGCGTCAGCTCGAACACACAAGTCTTGTTTACAACTTTTTTCATCACAAGCTTCTTCCTATTTTCCCTTCCTGCCACTTTTCACGTGCAGAATAGCAGTTCGGTGTGCGACTCGCAGTCTCACCTGAACCATACGCGTTCTCCGGACAGAACGTGCAGATATCCATCCTTGATCGGCAGTGGCCTGACGGGCCGCGACAGTTCGGCCAGGCCGTCGCAGGCCTCTTCCTCTTCCGAGCTGCCATTGTTGGGTGGTTGCGTCGAGCCACCCGGCTGCTGGAGAGGCTGGGCGCCCGAAGACGGCGAGGAGGCTGTGACCACGTCTTCTCCGCTGGACATTCTGCGCAGGCGCCGGAACCTCAGGCCCATGACGGCGGGTGGCCGGCTCCCGCTGACGCCGCCATGCCTCTGGCCACTCTCGCCGGTCCCTTCGCCGGACACCGGGGTGAGCGAGCCTCCAAACAAGGGCGGGCACCAACCCTGGTGGGTCTGCAGCACCGAAACAGTTGATGTAGTGCTTCGCTTATAGATGTGTACTCAGAAGAACTTATATGTTCCCCTCATACTGGATGACCAACTCGGTCAACACACTGTTGTTCTAAGTTTACTAGTTCACTGGGCTCTTTTTTTAAGTGTTCTACTCCGTCACGTATGTGCTTGTGTTGTTCGTTTCTCCCTCTGTCTGCGTTTGTTTACTCAGTTTCCCTCATAATGGATGTGAACTAGCGGCAAACTACGACTCGTTATGTTTTGCGGAAGTCTGGTGGCCGACTGTAGAGCTTAATGCAAATTACCAAGCTTGTAGCAAGCTTTCGTTTGCATGTGTTACCGAGAGTGTAGCTCATTTAGTGAAGCACCGCACGTATTATTCGAAGGTCGTAGGTTCGATCGCTGCCGGCATCAAATTGCCTTTTCGTTTATTTTGATTTCTTCATACTTATGCCATAGTTACTACAAGTAACGTCCCCTATACTTACTTTGGTTCGACTGTCTGCTTGTTTTTATTAAGGTTGTGCCTAACAAAAGAAAAACCAGCCTTGAAGTTCTCCTTCTGTCGCTCATTATTTGAAATCTGCAGTAACTTTTCCAGGACCTTTACCTTTGTGTAAACAATTCTGGTAGCCTAATCTATGATTCCCTATGGGCTATGAACTTTGATCTGTTCCATATAACTGTTCCCGCATGACTTAATTATCATTGACAAGCGCCTTTTGAGTGTGAATAGATGAACTGCTGTTAACTGCCCATAAATCATATATAAACCACATGACATATAAACCGACACAATATACTTTTAGACGCCTAGAACTCTTATCAACTGCTGCCTTGAAAGCACCTGTAAATGAATTATACACCGCCTTTAAGCTCTTCCTTGCTCGTGCACGAAGAAGATCTTCCCTGATTCCCGGGATCAGCTTTACGAAGAAGATGACGACGAGACAACAGCGTCGCAGTGGGCGACTTGTCCACAATTTATAGCAACATAGCGGCAACTTTTCGCGAAATCCCTGGGCTTAAAAGTTCGCGAACCATCGCTTCGCATTCTTAGCGTCTTTCAACGCTCGTCGACTCTACTAGACACATTGTGTACGTCTCTGCAGCCATCCGCTCACTTACCTCTCTCGCGATTCCCTGTCCGGGCAGTGTGATCTCGCAATGTACTCACTGCACTTTTTTGTGCACCACGTCCCCACGAAGCGGACATTATCTTTTTATTTCCTAATCCCCTTTCACTGGCGGATAAAGAACTCCCGTGATTGTATTACGGTTAATCTGACGGCATTGTGCTGCCCTTTTTATGCTGTCTTTGTGCACTGCTGGACAATGGCACCCACGTCAACTGGGTGCCGGTGCATTAGCGTCTCTCGCGTCAGCAACGTGAATGGCGGTAAAACACGGAGCACAGGAATCGATAATAACTGGACCGAGAGCAAAAAAATAGAGGAGAATGAGTGTATTGGGCCAACGTATGGGCCATGATTACCCCTCGTCAGGCGCCTAATGCGAGCGACTGGTAGACATAGGCAAAGTAGGCGGTATATCACCTTGCCTGAGTGGTATGGGAGGTATCAAATGGACAAATGGACAGATTGTGCGCGTTTTGTGGGTTAGGCTAGCTGTGCTCAGTTAACTTTTCGTGCATCCGTCTTACGCTCTGCATCAATAGCTATTGAGATGCATGTCTTTCTTTCGGTTTCGCACGCTGCTGTCGGCATCGTTGTGCAACTTTAAACAACTGGTTGTATAAAATACATGAGACTGCTTTACGTACGACTGCTCGTACAACATCTGTATGTACAACCCTCGGAGTAATTCCGTAACGTCTAGTTGAATAAAAAATTACACCAGTCACCTTGCCTCCACGTTCTTCGCATTACATCGATTCCCATGCACGTGAAATCTACCGCAATACTTTTTTGCAGACTAGTTCGTTCATACTTGAGAAATTGAATTGCTGCACAAACTTGAAGGAAAACAAGGGAGACAGAAAAGAGCGCAGTTCCTGCGCTCTTTCCTGTCTCCCTTGTTTTCCTTCAAGTTTGTGCAGCAATTAAATTTCTCAAGAAATCTACCGGATTTTTTCACATCAATCTATTTGCGCAAAAATTTCTCGAATTCTGAACGAGAACGAGCGAAGTTACAGGAGTTTGTCGCGCGCTTTAAGCGCTGTCTTTCTCCCCACGTCCCGATAAGCGCGCTGGAAGCTTAACAGGGAGGGATTGCAGGGCAGAGTTACATCACTGTGCGTCATCACCTTGAAGGCGCGTGATAAAACGCAGTCTCTCGCCCGCGTTGCGGTTCCTGGAAGTTATAGTGGCTCACTGTGTAGTGTTAGCAGACTACATGGAGTACGGCGTCGGTGCGTGGAGGCAAACCGGGGCAAAAAGCGCGTCTGATCCCCATGCCGCTCCTGGTTTACGTCACTTATTGGCCCATTGGGTGCGGTTATCTGTTGTCCGACGTCAAACAACAGATGCCCGGCAGCACCGAAAGGGGGGAGCACAAGCCTCTGCACGAATAGAGCGCAGCTGTGACAATACCAACTTTGCGACTCCGCTTGCGAACTCTCCTCGACGTGCGCGACTGCAGGATTCTACCGAGATGTCCATAGCAGTACCTGCAGGCATAGGTCGGCGAAAAGTAGTAGAACTCACCGAGAATCACTCAATGAATCTATCCTGTGGTTTGGGCTCACTCACCGAAATTTTCGGGATCCGGACTCACTCGGCATCAAATTCGATTAAATATTGCTCATCCGTGCTCGCTCAGTCTCACGGCTCGATCTGAGTTTGTGCGAGTCCGAGCGAATCGACTCAGGAGTACCTATACCTGCAGCGGCCAAGCCGAAAGAAGGAGGGCTTTCTAACCCTTAAAACATTTCAATTTTGCTCGTATATACAGATGCATGCATACAAACGCACACACGATCGTACATAAAGTACGATTGATCCCCCTCCTCAGCCGAAAAAAAAAAGCTTGCTATACGCCCCTTATTGTGCGCTATCGGCAGGATCTGTTTTGTCACCAAGCCCGAGGGCTGGTTCGTGATATACTGTAAATGTTATGGGTTGACAAACAGCTAGAATAGAAGGAAATAACTTGACCGAACGGATGCTCAGGACGACTCCTTGTATTTCGGGAGTTTCTACGCTCATACAATCGATAATACGTTGCACCAACTCGCCTTGCATACCACCGCCGTGATTCAGGACCCATTTACTATCCGCAGAGCCAACTGTTGAGTGCGGGCAATGAATTTCTCTTCGCTACATTGCATGGATATAACCATAGATATGCACGAACGCAAGAAGTACATTCTGGCTCCTCTTCCGTGTCAGTGTTGTCCTAAGGATTTCAAGAGCTTGGCTATCGTAAAGCAAAAGTGGGCATCGTTTGGCTTATTTATTGACTGTTTGGTAGACGTGGTAAGATAAGGGACGTTTTGCGTACGCTGTAATCAAAGAGCCACGTCTTGGAAAATACGTCCCTCACACGTGCCTCTGACTGATGAAAAGTGTCAATTCCTTCTCAAATTGCAGCTTTCGGTGCTAATCAGAACAGACATTCCAGCTATGAAAGTATATAGGGCGTGTTATTTGTAGTAACCGTGATATCAATGACAATATATTAAAGCGGACGGAAGGGTGGCTTGCGGCTGGCAGCGACCAGGCCTCTATCCTTTAACGCGTAGGTCAGCAGGAAAAAAAAACAATGTTTCATGCTCGCCGTCATGGCTATGAGGGGCACTGACTAGTAGTCGCAGATTTAAATGCATATATGTTCCAAATAAAGTGAATGGGAGGGTGACCACCACCGCTTCAACTGCTGGAACATCGGACGTGTTATTCGAAGGTTGCAGCATCGGTCCCTGGTGAAAATGAGTTGTCGTTCCGGAAATTGAATTTCTTCACAATTTCGCTCTACTTCCTTGCTTCTTCTTCTATTAAAAGGTGAACTTGGTACACAACTGAATCATTTGATTGATATTCACCAAAAACGGCGTCGTGTTATAGCATTAAGTGGATCGTTAGCACTCGTACACAGTCACCTTTAGACAACATTTGTTAGTTATAACTGAAACTGGCAGCTAACTAGTACTGTAACTAAAACCATGTGGCTTAGTGAGAGACTGAGTCAAAATGAGCTGTTTTCGGGAAAACCAAACGCTTTCGGTCAGAAATCAGGCCCCGTACTGAATATTGGTGCAACATTACACAAAGATGCACTCTACGCTTACAAAAGCAATTTAACAATAACACAAAACGCTCGAAACGTTTCAAACGATTAGCTTCTGTAGCGGGTGCGCTTGTATAATAACACGGACATGGGGCCCACGACACCGCCGAACACGCCACCTAATCATAAGTTACCCTCGAGACAACACTCTCTGAGAGGTTCACACATCATCATAGGAAGGAGTCACTCGCCGATGGAAGGACAACGTGTTGTCTACTATCGATAGGACGTCTGGCGTATATAGCTCGGCCTATCTCAGAATATACAGTACGTTGTATAGAAAACGCGTGCCCCCCCCCCCCCCCATCGGCTTCCGCGGAAGTTCACTTCCTTCCTTCTTCCCTTCCACCATCTGTGCTCTCGACGAGAGAATGAAGCGAAAGAAGGCAACTGTCATCGCAGTTCTCGGCAGGATGCCTTCTGGCATAAGCGTACATATATTCGCGCGCAATGTTGTTTTGGCGTCTCGTATAGGTCAGGAAAATTAAGGGCCACTGTATACATGTACTACGTGCTCTTCCGACGACGCAATAACGAAGAGAAACGTGACTCGGTGGTTTTCCGTTGGTGGCAAGCTTTATGCTATAGATGTGCAGACGTGTGGTATGGTATATATGTGCGGGAACATCTCGTGTTCACAGATCACGTCTAGAAGCACGCTGGGATTCAGGTCATTCACTGCGCTTCCTTTCACACCCGAAAGAGCCTTCTTACCTGCTGATGTTTGCGAAGCAGTTTCTTGAATATTGCAGTTAAAAAGCTCACTAATATATAGTGTTATAGTTTAAAGATGTTTGTAGCATGATTAAGGTTGCAGCCGCAACAATTACATTACCCTAGAATAACTAAGGGGCATTACGCAAATGCTTCCCAAATATAACTACTTTTGGGGCAATGTCAAGTTATAAAGACTTTCACACTCCTTGTTATGGCTGCATTATTGCTTCCCCGATAAAAATTAACGGCGACCCAGAGCAATGCCAATAGCACCCTTTTCTCCAAGCACTTATCTCAGATAGATTGTGTTTTCAAAATGCAATCAGTTTGTCTCTTTCTTACTTTTTGTTTTCTTTGGTTTCTTTGTTTTTGCTGAATGTTGTTAATTACGTTATCTTTCTTGTTTATTCTTCGCATGATCTAATAACACCTGTTGACGTTATCACACTGCCTTACCGAATTTCCGCACTAGGATATCTCACGTGAAATCGAACCTCGACACTCTTAACCTTTATATTATGTCTTCGGTCCACTTGAGCTAAACTTTTATCAAATGCAAGAAATTGTGATCCGATTATAAGGCCCACCCACGTATCAATTTCAAGCACCGAAAGATTTTAACGTGCTCATAGAAACCGAACATCGTAGAAACCGAGCTACCGCGGCAAGGAGCGACGCTTCGGTTGAGCGGCTTTGTACGGCATGGCAGCCGAAGCATTCCCAGGGAACGTTTTTGAAAAATCACGGTTTCGCCAATAGGTGTATTTTTATATCAAATCTCAGCGTGGCAATGAAATGAAGCAATAAAGAAAAAAATTCCATGCGTCATATCAAAGTAACTCAATTTTACGCTCTACGAAAGTGAATGGACGTCCGCATGAGCTCATACGCTCCACCATGTTTGGTTCGTATATGAAATTTTGAAGTTGAGTCGATGTCTCAAGTAGATCGAAAAGTCCGGTCTCAGATGGGATTTTCGTGGATCGACTGCACTTCTCATTTGTTCTGCAAACTTTTATTTCATTTCAAAGAGTCATTGTTGCCTGCGATAGTTTCCCTTATACGCCTCGCAGATATTAAAGACACCATTGAACATTTTTTTAGTTCATGAATAATTTTTTCTTTCTTTCTTTACTCTACGTCATACTCTTGTTGTGTGTGTGTGTGTGTGCGTGTGCGTGTGTGTGTGTGTGTGTGTGTGTGTGTGTGTGTGTGTGTGTGTGTGTGTGTGTGTACTCAGCGAGCTTGCCGCTTCGAGTGGCCATTCTCAGGAATCATATACTTCTCCGTAACAGCACTTGCGCAGTGACTGGAATCTAAAATTCACTATAGGAAAAGCGAGATAGTTGGACTTTGTACAACGCGAGAATATTTTACGCTGACTCAGTCAAAGAATCGATGCTAAGAAGCAGCGGTGCTTCACTGCTGAAAACGTCCGCCAAAAAATCCGATACCATTCGTCCACGGTTTTGTTTCAATTTTTTTGTTTGTCTACTTAAACGTTCGGTTCGCTGCTATTTTCTTGTTAACAGGCGTAATATTGCATGAAAAAGCTAGTACATTAGGTTGAGACCTAGTGTTTTCCCTTTTTTTTTTTTGGCCCCGAGCATGAGTTAACATATTGTGCCGATAAACACTGAGTACATCGAGACAAGTCAAATGGCCTTTACTGATCGTATACTAAGTATAGCATTTTAGCGTTGAAATGTTCGTCTTAAAAGGTTGAAGAATCGTTTTAGGATGTTGTAAGCAACGCAAGCACCTTGACACCAATCTGGGAATCAACTTTTCAGCATGTACTTTTTTACCCCTCATCAATGGCCAAAAATATAATCTGTAAACTGTCTGCACTCACCGTAATTGTGTTGGGTTGCCGCCTCAAATGCAACGAGAAAATACAAGGTTTTCCCAAACATTTATATACGTTAGACAACACACTCACCACACAACACCCAGGGTCCTTGAAAAAAAAATGTGGAAGCTACGTGTTGATTTTGTGAATTTGTACAAATGTCTCGTTGCTTCTTTTGTTTTCTTGTTGTGTATTTCTTTCAAAACTTAAAGGGTGATGTAGCCTATTTAGGCACATTTCGGGCCTTTTGCTGCGTCTCATAAGACAATTGTAAATTATCTTCAATAAAGTCTGAATGAATGAAAATCAATGAATATTGAGCAAAAAAATGAAGTTTGTCGTTTGTTCTCCCCCTCACCCATACATCACTCCCACTGACCCCCACTTCGTTTTCCCTCGACGTAGCTATACGATACTATAGATGGCCTGCACTTACGTCACTCAAAACAGCCGCGTTGTAGTACCACCATGATGTAGCGCGAATTTCGTTATATCAAGTTAGCGTTATCAATATTTAACACGCTGGTTACTTCATTCTTTATGAACAGAGACCCAGTAACTGTCTAGCGAAGCCGTTATCACGCCGAAGCAGGTTAGCGGCGTGTGAATATAAGTGGCTTGACGTCACCTAAGCATCCATATTAACGAGACAGCGTTAAAGAGCTCATTGCGCAGAAATTCCGGAATCGGCATCGTTCGCTGTGAGCGAAAAAATCGTCATCTTATGCGTGACTGAAAAATCGAGAACCATACAACGAAAATGAATTATAAGAAAATCCCTGGTCAGAGAGGAGATCGAACCCGGGCTGTTTGCATGGCAAGCGAGTTTTCTACCACACGGCTACACGGCTGCTAGTGAATACAGTGAAAAGAACTTCCTGTGCTTGGAAATGCAGTGAAAATAGCTTTCATGCTTTGCAAACATACGCAGCCTGTATACATGCTTCACAATGCAACATGAAATATTGCAGTAATAATGCGTGGTACAAGCGCACATTGCCATCGCGCGTCAGAACATGTTATTATCATAATGGTTTCGTGGTTTAAGTGTCAACCAGTACAAAAGGCACGAACGCGTCTGCACTGATTCTCTTGAGGTCACGTAGTGGGTGCATAGCAAGTTCTAAAGTGTTTTATGCACTAATTGGTTGAAGTACGCACTAGGAACAAAATATCACTATTGCGTTCAACTCCTACAGATGTGAAGCTTAAGGGTCTACTATATTTTGTCACTTCATGACGTTACGAGCAAGCTATTCGTACAAAGCGAAGTTACGCCATACCCTCTACCTTCTTTTTCATTTTCCTACCTCTCATTTGACTCACCCTCATTTTGTTTTCCCACTCCATTGCTATATTACACTATGCATGGTTATGCCATGGCCCACTTCGAATTGGAATAGACAGCTGCATGCGCCGAGCTGCATGCGCCGGCATGAGCCGGCGGCTACGGCTGAAACTCAAGCAGCTCCCCTGGTACGTATGTTATTATAACCATTATTCGTGCAGAATCCGTGGCTGCAAATGTATAGTACTCACAGGCATTTTGATTTCCTAGTCAACGCTGCACTCGGCAAAGAAGTTCATTCCTATCCATCTAGGCACTTATTTTCAAACTTCCGCGACAAACGCCGATCGCAACAGCAGTCGCCCGCTTCGATGCGAGCGTGGCCGGCGAGCCGGTCTCGTTGCACCGAGAAGCGAAATTGATAAGACCTCTGTTTACGCTTCTTATCGGTAGGTAGGCCCGTCGACCAACTTTTTACATACAAGCCTGCCCTTTCTTTTTCTCCGAGTTATTGCTTAGGCTTACGTTTACACTCTCAACCCTCACACGTTTCTTACGTCTCTCCGGCCCTTCGACTTCTCTCTGTCTTTCTTGTATGACTTGTTTAACAGAAGGGCGTCGTAAGAAGCAGTACGGAATGGAAAATACTGGTGCACGTTTCTCTCAACACAGTTGGCGTAGCCAGGTGTGGTTGTGTTAGGGGACTGAAACCCCCCGAAAGTTTTTTCACTTCTACATTGGTGTAGATACACGTACGCATAAAAACGGACGCACAAACATGCACTAAACTATGATTGAACAGCACCCGCAAAAGCCTTCGGGTGCGTCCTTGTTCAACACAAGCTGAATCGACCAACAGTACACACTTCTCTTTCCGTCCGATTCCATCGAATACTATGCAAGACGAAAGAGCACCACGATACGGAGTAACAGCGACATCCATAAATGTAATTAGTTTCTAGCCCATCGTACGCTACGCTGTCTCTAAACGCGAGGTGACGGCCGCTCAAGCGGCCGTCACCTCGCGGCCGCTCAAGCGCACAGCAGCCTGTACATGATTGTGTACATCCGCTCCGAGAATCACCGCTTTCAACAACGCCACATGGCCCAAAACTGAACAGGGATGGCTAAACAGATTACGAACTGCCAAGTTCACTAGCAGCTAAAGTCGGCTACAACGTAATAATAAATACGAGCTACGCTTGCCCTTATCACTGTATACTACCCAGAGATCCATCCGATCACATTTGCTGATTTGCGTAACGTTAAACACTTTTCACGTTTGAGATAGTTGTGTGTGTGCGTGAAAAACATTTATTTATGGAGAGTTTGCAGGCCCATAAGGGCCCTTTACAAAGGGAGAGTCCTTATTCCGGGACCCCGCTGAACAAGGCCGCTACCCGTGCCTGCTGGACTAAAGCTCTTTGAGTATCTAGCCCTGAGCGATTGAGTAGGGCTGCCTCCCAGGCCTCTATAGTGGGGGAAGGGTTAAGGTTAAGGGAAGCATTTATCTGACATGCCCACACCATGTGAAAGTTATCGGATACCTCCCCACAGTGAGGGCACCACCCATCGCCTTTCGAGTCAAAATGCTTTACTATTGCAGGACATAACATGATGTTGGTTTGCAGGCGCCTTAGGGTTCGCTCATCGCAGGCCCTTAGCAGGCATCGGGAAAAACCGATATCGTTTTCAATAATGCAACATAACTTTTTTAGATGGCAGAAGCGGTTGACTGGTCTTTGGGCAGGAAAAGCGTTGGTGAGGTGCCCGGTGGCTAAATGCGCGGGCGGCCGCATCTGCAGCCTCGTTACCCCTAAGGCCCTGGTGGCCCGGAGTCCAAACGATGCGTTTGGGTGAGGGGCCTGAATCCTTAACGACTCGCTTTAAAATATGGTAGGCTAAAGGTGACAACTCGCCCGCCAGATAATTTTCAAAGGCTCCGCGTGAATCCATAAGGATTACTCTAGAGTAATCTCATAAGGATTACTCTAGAGTATTCTAGAGTAATCCATAAGGATTACTCTAGAAACCGGGTGCGAGGCGGCAAGCGCTATTGATACCTCCTCAGAGCGCGGGGAGTTGGAAGCCCGATAGGAGAGCCGGTTAACGCGTTGGTCCTGGTGAACTACGGCGGCCGTGTAGAATCCAGCGGGTGACGGCCCTGCCGCATCAACGTAGTATACACCCGACTTAGATCCGTATTGGTGTTCGAAGGCCAGTGTACGCGCCCCTCGTCTGCCTTCGTGTGTCTGCGAGCGCATGATTCGTGGAAGGAATGGAACCCAGAGCTTGTGGCGCCACAGTTCAGGAAGTTTGCATGACTCCTCTGGAATGCAGTCATGTTTTATGTGCAGGCGGCCTAACAGGTGGCAGCCGGATACCGTATGTGAAAGTCGCGTATATTGGTTGACGGGATGCGCCTCCTTCCATTCCTAATAAAAGTTGCCCCCCTCCCCGCTTAGAGCTGACAACTTGGCATTGGAGGTGGTTACCGGTAGGTCTAAAGCTCGCTTTGTAGCCTTCCTAACACTGGTGTCGATGCGCTGGTCGTGTTGCTTCGTAATGCGAAGGTAGGGTACGGAGTAGAGGATCTAGCTTAGTACAAAGGCATAGACGAGTCACAGCGTATTTCTGCCCCTCAACCCTCCGCGTTTGTTGGAAAGATGGTTGTCGTACCAACAAAAGAAAGCTGCCAGTTCCGCTTAGAATAAGTGAATATGGGCTTCTTTTTTTTTCGCCGAGTCTCTTGTAGAATCTTCCAGTCACTTGTCGCATTCTGTGGTCTTATTTGCCTTCGTGTAGCGAATATAGTTGTTATAGAGATCATCACGTTCACTAAAAACGTATTTGTCGACTACTTCGAGTGGTTGATGCTTGCAGTGAAGCGTACGTTGGGGAATAATCAATGTCGACTTCCAATGGCAGATTCAGATCAAGTTTTTCTGCTCTGAGCGGAGCAATCACATTCCAATGGCGCATCGGGAGCGTGAATTGTGTGTTCCAACGTCAAATAGAGAGCAACCGCAGATCACGGATTGCTCCGTGGAGCAAGAGTTCTTGCTCAGCAAAAATCGGCGGATTTGACCGGAAGTTCAAGTGACGTATCCTGTACGCCCGCCTTTCATCCAATCACCGATGGATGTCCCGAAGACTCTTTGCACTCTCTCGCCCGGTCTCGTGCTCCTTTGCTACATTTCCGATCACTAAGAGGTTCTGTCTGTCAAGACGCGCGCGTTCCAATCACAGATTTGGCGAGAGATATCCCGCTCGGATCGGCGTGCTCTATTCGCGATCCGGCCCATGCAGTGCTCGCGATCTGCCATTGGAATTCAACACAAGTAAAGTTACTCACACACCAACAAACGCGCATTACCGATAATATTATCTGGGGTGTAACGTCTGAAAACCACAATATAATTGCGAGGGACGGGGTAGTGGACAGTTCTGGAAATTTTGACCATCTGGTGTTGGTCGTCGAACAGTACATGGGCCTCAACTTTTTTGCCTCTAAAGACATGCGGTCACCGCAGCCGGTTTTGAGCCGAGGACATTCGGGCCAGCAGCTGAGCACCGTAAATGGTGCACCACCATGACGAATAAAAACGCGCGTTCAATTGGAGACTACCCTGAACACAACGTTAAGAACTAAATAAGCGTGTTCATTCATAATTGCGCATACTGTTGCTGTACAAAATAAATAAGGTGATGATTTCAACTCTACTTCGCGTTGGATTGCCATTGCCTTATTGAAGTTAGAATAATTTTTCAGGAATGACAAAATTCAGTGACTTTTCACTTCTTTTGGACTTCTTCACAAAAGTCACGTTACTTTTTTTGGGGGAGGGGGAGGACCTGGGAGGGGGGGGGGTCATTTTGAGCTTGTTCGCTCCTTATAACAAGTGAATAACAGTGTTTAGAATAAATTGTGAACGCTTTAGAGCACTACAAATGCTGTCCCGGTCTATATAATGGCACGGGCTGTGTGCTAAGTAAAATGTTTACTCACAGACAGTGCATATCGATACCATTTGAACAGAGCAGAACATGCACTTGTATATACAGAAAAATTTGCTAAACAAAATTTGTATACATATGTACATTACATATGGTAAACAAAAAGTACAAATAAAACCTCCGTTTTGCGTATTTGCGTTTAGAAAAGTTGGTAACAATTTGGTGTACTTGGTACTATACAATAGAAGAGCATAAAGCCGTCCCGTGAGTCTCACACTTGGTGAGGCCATGTTGACAAAAATTTCGCCGTGAACGAGTTCACGACAGGTGCGACGGAACCACATCGTAAGACGGAACCACACTTATACGAACCACGTCAGGTGAAATAACGTGTATTTAGATAAGCGTTGAATCACTTCGAGAACTGTGCACCTAACTATGGGAGAGTATGAGCTGTCCCAATTACAGGTAAAACATTGCATTGTGTTTATAACAAATGTTCGATGATTTAAAGTACCATGTACTCTACTATGGGAGAGCTATAAGCTGTTCCAGTCCTCGGGAATTATGGCCAGCGATAGAAAGCCCTGGTGTGTTTAGAAAGAGTGGTTAACGATTTTGAGTACCAGGTACTCTACTATGGGAGAGCATGAAACCGTCCCGTACTCAAGGACCGTCACGCATGGGGGGGGGGGGGGTCAGAAAAAGTGGGTAACGATTTAGAGCATAGAGAAATAAAAAAACGTGAAGAGTGGACACTCCCATAGAGCCCAGCGGCCCAATCGACTCTTGCACACCTAGTGGTTGATGAGAGCAAGTGGCGTGCGCTTCCGGTTTCGGTTTCACTGGCGCAAATTTTGAATTACTTTGCATAACCGACGTTTGGCTATGACGAAAATTCATGATTTCAGACCACTATTCATCGCCCAAATGGATAGTTTTTGTAGGTCGTTTTGATTTAGCGATTCCCTGTTTTGTTTTGTTCAGTGGTTCGTGCGAATCGGTCGTGACAGTAATTTTTATTTCGATTAAGTTATAATAAAAAGAGATGCAGGTAATGATAATTCACTACGGTTTTATTCATCGCGCTTGTGTTTTTCTTTTGGAACAAGTGATCAATGTATATATCAGTCAAAGAAACAGAGCATCCGCAATGTTTTATTCAAAGGCAAGGTAGAGTATGAGAATATAAAAAGCACAATATGACAAAGGTAGACAACAAATGCATCTCGCCTTACAAATAAATTGTAACAAATATTGTAACAAATACATAGAGAACACAGACAACGCACACATCGCTAGAGTTGGCAGAAGCCGAGAAGCTGGTGAAGTATGACACACCGGGCCAGTGGGTAAGTAAGGATCTATGGCAAAAACACAGCGCACAATGCTGATGAAGAAGGAAGAAGTGACATATACACAGCAATGAAGTCGCGAATCACGCCTGGGCTTAACCGAAATAATGCATAGAAAAAAAGAGCGCACAGAAACCACACGACACAATATAGCAGAAAGGCAAAGGTGCAGTGTGCTGGCTGTGCTTAAGAACAGCTAGTCCAAAATGAAAAAAAGCAGACTTGATGCCTGCTTGTCCTCAGAAAGGTAGGGCTTTGCAGCTTGCTCACTACGTGAAAGACAAACTTTATGCTACAACACTGGCAGGTCTTGTGGCTTTTGTTATGCGTCGCCTTCATCAAAAACTAAAGATCCCAAGTGATTTGCGTCTGGGTGTTGCTGTGACGCTTGCGAGCTAAAATAGATTGTAGTCATCACTTTATCCAGAATTGTGGACTTTAATTGGTGCTACGAGAGCGGTATTACAGGGCTAATAAATAGCAGAAGGAAACCACTTTGGCTCATTATTTTTCACAAAGGCTCTACATCGTACGTTATCACTCACAAGCTATATAAAAATAAAATGGCAGCGTCCGCAGCCCCATCAAACGCTACAAGTTTGGGTATTCTTTTGAAAATTTTGATGGGCAAGATGAGGAGATTGATGAGAAGCTAAAATACGAAAAGCGTGATAACATGAACCGTGCCCACTTCATACTGTGTTCCTTACCCGCTCGAAGACATTTCAACAAGCGGTTTTGTTATCGATATATTACTTGAGCTGGAGAGATAAAGCATACACAGTGACCAAGCGACCCACAGTAAAGTGTACAGTTCGCCCGTATTTGCTACAAAAAATACAGACAGGATACCCAACATTCTTTTTAAGGTTATGCAAATCACTTCGAGCGAATACACAGTGTTCGTACTCCTCATAGCGGGTAACCAAAACAATGAATGCAACGAAGGAGTGGTTAGTCCAGTTGAACTGAATATAAGCATATAAGACCATAATGAAGTCTGCTGTAACGAAGTAATAACATAACAAAGCTATTGCAGGATTCGGCTCAACTCGAATACTTTAGTGTAAACCCGCCGCTAATTGCTAACCTTTGAACTTGTCAAGCTGTATGCCCGAGATTGAAGACTGGAACCTAACCCTATCTTAGTTTCGGTTCACAAAACGCACATGCCAACATAAACGAACCCAGCAAAACATTTTCAAAAACTTCGCGCGACACGCAGCAGAGCAGAAATGAAAATCGCCAACACTTGAAAGATGGTGATACAAAACATCGCACACTTTCAGGTGATGTGCAGTGGCCTCAATCATGGCAAGAAAGTGAGATTTAAGTTGATGTACGTATGCAAAAGCGGCTTCTGATGGCACAGTAAGATTCCCAAAAAGTTTGCTGGAGACGTGGTATGCTTTGAGCATTGTGAAATACTGGTGGGTCCGCTGTGCTGCTACTTTGACTTGTAGATGTTTAATGGTTTGCTTGTACTTCATTAATGGAGACATTGTCGCTGGCACACAGGAACGCACTGCAATAAACAAAAAATGTATGTAAAAGCGAAGAAAAACTAATCCCATACGAGCACTTTCCTCGCTCTTTCAGACCCAAGGTGCACAACTTTCTGTGGTGCAAAGTTTTCGATTCCACTACCTAAAAACAAACCACTCACAATGTTGACAATGCACAAAAAAATGAAAATCACTGAGAGCCCACCCCTACATTTTGTAAGTGCACACGTATTGTCCTTTTGAGGATAGTTTCCTCAGAATGTCCTAAACATAAAATAGCACATTAAAAACTGCTGCAATAAAAGCATAGTCACCATTATCTCTAAGGCACTCAGGCGTGGAGCTGTTGGCGGAGACGTCTTCTGGAGGGTCTTGTGAAGCTTGTTCAGTGCCTCGGACAGTGCTGTCGGAACAATCTTGCGAGCGGCCTGCGGAAGTCTCTATATCAATCCACTCTGGTGTTGAAGTGAACATACAACTTACCGGCCACACAGGTTCCTTTTGTGACAGCTGAACGACTGGTTAAGGTTTTCTCCGGCAAGACGAAATCAGCAAAAATTCTTTCACCCGCTACAAGGGAGCTGCCACCTGCAGAGGTTTGGTCAACAGTCAATTTGGGTAAAAAAAAAAAAAGAAATCGCGACACTGAACGCACCCTGTTCATCGGGGCACCTCAATGTGTGGGAGCTGCTTTTTGAAGCCTCTACCGCAGGTCCTGAAGAAATGAAATTACGACAATGTGTCAGTAAGAGGCTTAAAATAACACAAACTGAAGCTCATCCGCACCTTGCAGTGCAGCTTCTGCAGCCATGTCGCAGTCACTACTTGAAGCGACGCTCAGAGAACCTGCATATATGTGCAGTTGGTACAAGTTACAAAGCTTGTAGCATGGGGAAACTTAAACAGCTCTTTCAAACGCATAAATTGGTCGAACGTGGAAGAAAAGAGACGGCACCAACTAGGAAACAAGTAATTTGTGATTTTTGGAATTATCAACAGTGGCAGCTTTCACTGATGAAAGGTATACGTACATGTGCACTCAGGCTTGAAGATAACGTGAAATAGCCCTTTAAAGTCTTTCAAAACAAGTTGCGCAGGTTCAGAGCATCAAAACATGACAGAAATGTAAAGCTGCTGTTAGGAAGGTAATAGCCCACAATTCACAGAATTTAAAACTTTCCAAGTGTTACTTCTGTAGTGAGGTTTCTCCATCGGCTACAAAGATCTTCACGGTTAACTGTCGCCACTGATTCAATACAAGTGGCTGCTATTGCACATATTTGAGTTTCAGTCAATCACTTACATGGTGCAGCTGGTTGCACACTGGGAACAGCCATTCTTGTAAGCCTTGTGTGCCCAGGGTCCATGAAACTTTGAGCAGTAAAATGGTCGCTACAAACCCTGTACGTTGCGTACAATAGGCTGGCCGGCTTACTTAGGAGATCATCGCGTCCAACATACTGCATCCATGCTTTCATCCTGCATTGGCAATGAACTACCAGCTGAAAGGGGAAGTGCTTGAATAGTGATTTTTTATTGTTACCCTCACTGAGCACGTACGAACAGTAAGCCTAAAGACATGCAAACCATACAAAAGCTTTAACACACCTACCGTCCCGTGGTATGCGGAAGAAACTCGTCCCAGGATTCTTGTAGGTTCTGCCATTGTTGAAGCACCACGATACACAGCAGTAGCTGCCGTAGCTTGGACCGCCGGACGGCATGGCATCAGCGCGGTCTGAAAATGTTAGTAAGTGGATGCTTCGCTGTCAAATTACGAAAAAGATATGTGCACGTCATAAGTGTACCAACAAACCCCTTTGAATGATTAGCTATATCGATGCACAATACAAAACCAGTGATACATCTCTGACTCATAAAACTCTGACTTGCAAAGATAGACGTCAAGACCACGTACAAAGATCTTCAGAAGTTTCCAGGCCGCTATCTCTTGTAATGCAATGGTATCGCGGCCTGGGAACTTCAGAACACCTTCGTGCGTAAGCAGTATCAGCACAGTACATTGGGAAGAAAAATCGTAGTTCAAATTTGTGCGGTAAAATTATATTGGAAACGTCAAAAAAATTTGTGGGCAGCTTGCACCAGTGGCACAAGGCTAGCGAAGAAACGAAGATGATGGCCACTTGGCTAGTCCAGATTTGCCTCCGGCACACCAAGAATTATTCGTGTTCCGAGCCTTCGGGAAACGCGTCGTGAAGCATGCGAGGCCCAGCGAACTATTCTCAATATTTTGTACCGAGCCACCGAGCCTATGACCTAGCTGCCCAGCTATGCTCAGCGCACAGACGCTCGCGTCCGTGGCAGACGCAGCACGCGTCGCCTCGGCTTGACGCCGTGCCGCCTTTGCTATACTGCATACGTTGCACAATGTTCCCGTCTAGCCGCCGCATAGAGCCACAAACTTTCTTTTTAGCGAACCTCCCAGTCCTTACAAGCTTCAGAAAAAGGTCACAACTGCGTGAATGAGACGCAACGTAAGAAACAAACTCGCACACACGAAGCGCAACGTGTGTGTGTGTGCATCTTTCTATGTTTGTTGCATGGTGTCTTATTCGCGCATGTGTAATCGTTTTCTGAAAAAAATGACCCAACAAGACCAACAACATGTTATTCAACAAGCTTCGCTTGAAAACGTGCCTCACCTGTTATTTCACGCACGAAAACGCCGACGCAGCCGACGTTGACGAAAGCGACGAAAGCTTCTCGCTGTCAGTCATGCATGGGCTTGTCGCTGGGTAGATGGTGTTTATGACAGTACGGCTGAAGAAAAATAATCGCGTAAGGTGTGTTGAATAAATCGTTTTTATGTATAAAGAACATACCAAATTTGGGCGTGTAATTATTAATTTGTGAAAACAATTCTGTTGCATTGATTATAACTGTGTTTTTTTGCGCTTGCGCCCTCTGAAGTTCGGTGGGAGCACTAGTTCGTTACGTAGTCGTGACGCACTTCCTGAGGCCAGGTTTTGCGGAGTGTCCGCTCTTGTCTTCTTCTTTCTCTATGTTTAGAGTACTTGGTACTCTACTATGAGAGAGCTTAAAGCCGTCCCGTGACTATACCGTCAACCTGTGTTTGAAAAAAAGTCTTCAACGATTTCGAGTAATTCGTACTCAACTATGGGAGAGCGGTGAGCCGTCCCGATTACGATATCACCAGAAACGATGACACAGACGACGAAAACGTTTGTACCACGGTTTGTACCGTCAACCTAGACGCCAACTGCATGAAACAATGGTGACACCGACAAACGTTGACAGGGAACTCTATCATCTGCCAATTACCATACGGACACATGTTCATGTCACCAGTTGTTAAGCCAAAAAGTTGAATATCTGCGAAAATTTCATCAAAGATTATGATAGGATTGCTTGGCGCGAGGCCATATTCTAGGCTGGAACAACGAAGCTTTAGTTAATTATACGCGTAGCAGCTGTGTCAGCGCAGAAAACATACTTACGGCGTGATAAAACGCCCGCATGCCCGAATCTGTTACGCATGCGAGTGACAAGGGCGCCGTAGTTCTGTGGGTGGAAGTTGCATTTATGCTTAGGTTGCAGTCGGCGACAGTGTTGTAATATGGGCTTTTTTGGTTCTACATCTTGCAGAGTTGTGTTCGGGATCCCGTGTCCTTATCGTGACCAGATGAATATACAGGCGGACTCATATCCCAACATACACACACTCAGCAAACTCCTGACATCCTGATTCGCTGACCGCTTCCCTTGGTGCGGTGACAGACCGACACTCCGGCACATCACTTGGACTTGCCGACAAAGACCAGCAGAGGGCGACTCACACTTCATCACGCGAAACGAATTTGAAAGGTCGTGGGAGGTGTGACTCACCCGGCAGGACCCGGGAAGCAAGCGGGCAAGCTTGGACCAGACCGAGCGAGCCGCTCAGGCCAATGGGGCTTTGGAATAAGGGCTCCACCCTCGGAAACCTTAGTATGAGGTTTCAATGAATGTTTACTTCTCATCCTCCCGACTGTATGCTCTACGATACCACCACGAGGTTCTTCGGGGGCTTACCCGCTGCTCGATAAGCACACCGTAACGGCGTCTCTTCAACATACACACGTAACTATACAATCCTTGAAGCACATTACTGGCGGAAAGTGAACAAGATTTGTTGAAGTAATGCGGAAAGAACGATGGGAGTGCTTCGAGTCTATTCTTGTGTGATTTCGGTAGCGTTAAGAGAAACGAGACAATAAAGACAGGTTGTCAACCACATGCTACGACCTATCCGTGCACGCCCTTTCAATCACTCTTCTTTGTTCTCGAGTGGTCACGGTTTTCACCGAAACGAAGAATGAATAGAAAAAAGCTCTAACGAAAGCGATTTCGCAATAACTCAACAAAGCAAACACGTCTTTTATGCACAAGACGACAAGAAGGTGATAGTCATCGTCTTTCTTTTTTTTAGTCAAATGTATTGATCTTTACGGAAACCTTTCCACCCCCAAAGTGTTTTGTAACGTAAGCTACACTGATCGAGATTGAGCAGTTTCGCGTGGATTATCGCACGTTTTGCTGCGCATGCCCGAGGATAAGTGACGTCACATGGCACGAAGCTGGCGCGCCGGAGAAGACCCGGAAACTCCTGGAGCGAGGAGTCACTAGAGTCACTAATGGGCTGGCACTTAACTCGCGTGAGCTCGCTCACTTATTCAGTTCAACCGTCCGTCTGTCCACCTGTCTGTTCGTGTGTACGCCCGTCCCTTCGTCTATCCACCTGTCCGTCCAATCTCAGCTCCAAAAGACCCCTGGACCCACCGACGGGGAAATTAGAGCTGCTTCAAAAACCCTGACGGGTAATGAGGTCAAACTAGAGATACGATCGCTAAAACGTTTACGGGACTCTAATGTATTCAAAGCAAACTACAAATAAGAGATCGCAAACGTTAACTCTTTTTCATGAGAAAATCAGAGTTCATAAAAAAAGGGAGGGAGAGATTTGAGCTATACTGGATTTATCAATAATAGAAGACCGAGAACAAATGATCATTCTGATTACTGACACATTCTGCAAGAAAACAAAATATTGCTATTATGAAATGGTTGTCTATGCACAGAAACAGTCAATGAATCTGGTCAAATGAATGTAAAATAAGTATTATGTAAAAAACAACAAAGCATGGAATGAAAAAGAAGAGAACAAAAAATTAAGAAAGGAAGTTGAAAAAACAGAAAGAAATACAAAGTAAAGGAAAAAAGAAAAGATACAGAAGACAAAACACGAGAGAGTTTCACTTTATGAAAGAGGAAAAAACAACAGAGTGATAAGAGAAAATAAAAAAATGTAGTAAAAATAGGGAGAGGGAAAAGAAAAAAATCTGGAAAAAGAAAGAGAAAAGGAGAGAACGCGAAAAAGAAAGAAAAAAAGCTGAAGCGAAAATTGTGAGAACTATATACATCGCCCTCAAGAAGGGTACAATTCTAGCACCCATCGAAGGCGGTGCGTCACAATTCAAAAATTTCTTCCCCAGATTGAAATGATGCAATTATATCGTTGAAGCTTTGGAAAAAGTTTGCAGAATACGTGCGAGTCAACCACTTATATTGTAAGCAACTTAGCATTCTGTCGCACTTTACAACCTCTAATTATTATATATCAAAAAATCAAACAAAAGTTCAAGAATTATTCCAACTGTACATATCTACTCCGCATCTGCTACTAGAAAAAACTAATAAAACTACTATGCATATCGACTTGAAACAAACGGGGCGTGGGGAGGGGGGCAGTAATCAAAAGTATTTTAGATGTAGGATTTGAAGCTTGAACGAGTTGGTATGGGTTCATCTTGGTTGAACAGCGCACACGGGACGAGGGAGGATTTTTAGAGAGCACTCTTTCTCGAAGAAAAGATTAAATGAACAGACAACTAATCCTAGTCTCACAACAAACAACAAAAGTAAGAACTCCAAGAGGGCCCCATTAAGCTGCGCATCGCAGAAAATCATCACTGAAGATTAAACTCAGCCAAACATGTTAGCAGCAAGAACAACAATGTAAACCAAATAATAGCATTTTTTTTTGCGGTTCGACAGGGAGTGGAATCCGCTTCTCTTGCATGTCCATCCCCCTAAAAATGTTAGTTCGTTTTCCTTTTCCAATTGGCATTACCTGCTATATGTTTATGGTGTGGGCTAAAGATTATTTTTTCTACCTCACAACAAAAAATGTCCGTTCGTTCTTCCGTCCATTCGTTCCAAGCTCACGCTACAGATATCTTGCATAGCCGAGAGAAGCCACTGCTAATATTTACACTGCCCCTGGGGTCGGGGAGTTGCAAGTTTTCTGCGGCTCACGTAGTTTCGCAGCGTCACCGTAATTGGTCCACCCTTGACCAAGCGAAGGCCTCCGCTCTGGCACGCACTTTATTGGTCGCGATACCTTAGAGAGAGAGAAAATTTAATGCGGAAAGGCAGGGAGGTTAACCAGAAAACATATCCGGTTTGCTACCCTGCACTGGGGAAGGGGTAAGGGGAGACAGAAAAGTAAGAAAAAGAAATGGGAAAGGGAGGAAGAGAAGCACAAACACACACACACACACGCGCGCACACAGTAGTGTCACAATCGTTCAACGAGGCGGGTCGCTCGCAGAAACTTCATCAGCGCCTTCGTTGCTTTCTGGCGTGAAGCTCGATCTTTCCGACATTCCAAGATTGACTGCTCAGAAAGTGGCTGGTCGTCGAGGCGAGCAAACACTGCTGAGAGGGACTGTCGCTGAGAGCTGTACTGGGGGCACTGACATAAAATATGTTCAATTGTTTCGTCATTGTCGCAATGGTCGCATGCAGCGCTGTCTCTCATTCCGATGCGGCAGGCAAAGGCGTTCGTGAAAGACACCCCAAGCCACATGCGGCAGAGAAGGGTCGTCTCGGATCGGGGTAGGCCAGATGGAATAGTAAGTCGTAGGCAGTTGCGTACAGCATAGTCGTAGGCAGTACAGTCGTAGGCAGTTGCAGGCAGTAGCGCTGGCTAGTTGCGTAGGGAAGCTGATGGAGCGAATGATCCTTGCCAGACTCGAGTGGTTCCTAGAACGCCATAGAATATATCCAGACGCCATGGCCGGTTTTCGTCGTCTTCGGAGCTCCATTGACAATGTCATTGACCTGGTGACCTACGTACAACACCAGAAAATGAGCAGACGGTTATCTGTCGCACTATTTTTAGATGTCAAAGGAGCATATGACAATGTTTCTCACGAAGCCATACTTGACGCCCTCGAGTCAGTTGGTTTGGGTGGGCGAGTGTACCGCTGGATCCAATGCTACCTACATATGAGATCATTGTTTATGCAAACTGATGATGGGCCGACTTCTGAACATTATACACACCGTGGTGTTCCTCAAGGTGGTGTATTGAGCCCCACACTGTTCAACCTGGTTCTGATCGGTCTCGTGGAACGCATACCAGATTCTGTGCAGATATCTCTCTATGCAGATGATATTTGTGCCTGGACGTCAGGTGTAACACGTCCTCAGGTACGTGCGAGACTCCAGAAAGCAGCGAATTCAATATCGGCGTACCTTAGAGAACAAGGCCTCGAGATTTCTCCTGAGAAATCGGCGCTGGTCGCGTTCACGCGGAAGGCAATGACGTCATATCCCATCGCCATCGATGGACACAGTGTCTGCTACGCCAGGACCCACAGGTTTTTGGGGGTCACGATCGATCGAAATCTCTGCTGGAGTCCCCATGTGGCCACTCTAAAGAAGCGCCTAACGGCCATCGCACAACTTTTCAAGTTCCTCGGAGGCAAAACGTGGGGCACATCCGTGCACGCGATGTTGCATTTGTACAAAACGCTGTTTCTGGGGTACCTGCGGTATAGCTTGCCGGTTCTGACGAACGCTTGCAAAAGCAGTATACGCACAATAGAAAACGCCCAGGGCCAGGCACTCAGAGTTTGTCTTGGATTACCACGCTGTACATCAACAGCGGAAACCATCGCAATCGCCAAAGATCATCCGACCACAGTGCACATTACTTTGGAGGTGCTTAGAGCTCATATTAGACACCTTGCTCGCGCCCCTGCCCACCACCTAGCTTCGCTTCCAGAAGATCGACCGAGTGCCTCCTTCTGTAAGAGAGTATTGACTTTCCGTGAGTGCCTTCCAACAGTCTACACGCCTCCGGAACGGATACTAACACCTCCTTGGTGCTTGGACCGACCAAAACTGCGCTTGACAGTGCCGGGGATTCGCAAGAAGGCGGAGCTCTCGGCGCCAGCTTTAAAGCAGATGATTCTACTCATGCTACACGAAGAATACAAAGATCATGTCAAACTTTACACGGATGGCTCGACAACTGTTGGAGGATCTGCAGGAGCTGTGATCTTCCCAGCAAGAGCCGAAACCATCCAGTTCAGAACGTCACACAAGACGACATCGACAGCCGTGGAGCTCGCGGCACTCCGCAGCGCACTCCGCAGGATTGATCGAGAGACACCACAAAAATGGAGCATTTTTACTGATTCGAAACCAGCTCTCCAATGTCTACACAATGCTCTACGTCGTGGGCCTCAAGACCAATTGGCGCTCGAAATACGACAACTGTACCATCACCTAATAGACGAAGGACATGACATATCTTTTCAGTGGTTACCAGGCCATTGCGGCATCATCGGTAACGAGCATGCCGACGATGCAGCTAAGAATGCTCACGAAAATGGAGTGATGGAACCTATTCCACTATCAAGAAGCGACGCAGCAGCAAAGATTAATACGCTTGCGCAGGATGTCGCAAGGTCTATGCGGAATACGCCCGGTTTTCTCCACACCCGCCTTCACCGCCTGGCGATACCTTAAGTTAAGCAAGGAATATAGTGGACAAGGAGGAGCAGGCTTCTACGTAGCTCCGCCCTGTACAAGCGTATCCTGACTGTCATGCATTCCCACGGCCGGGCCAATGGGCTGGCCCTGCCGATCCCGACATGGGACTAGCCGGGTGCGTGACGAGTTCGTGTCCTCGTCGGACCTTCAATTAAACGATTTCACTCACTCACGTTATGGCGTTTCGATGTGATGTCACACGATGTGACATCACGTGACTACCTGCCTCTTCGCATGTAACGCTACCGGAGCCCTATCCCGCCACCGCAACAGTGGGATAGAGCTGTTCCTTCCGACCTACCGTTCTCCACGGCAGCGTAAATAAACTACTTGACGTCACCAAGACATAAAGATGCAACGCTTGCTTCTCGAGATGCCCCGCCGCGGTGGTCCAGTGGCTAAGGTAATCGGCTGCTGACCCGCAGGTCGCGGGATCGAATCGCGGCTGCGGCGGTTGCGTTTTCAATGGAGGCGGAATTGCTGTTGGCCCGTGTGCTCAGATTTGGCCGCACGATAAAGAACCCCAGATGGTCGAAATTTCCGGAGCCCTCCACTACGGTTTCTCTCATAATCATAGGGTGGTTTTAGGACGTTATACCCCACATATCCATTATCAGTCAATCAATGCTTCTCGAGATGACTATAAAAGTGAGCGCCCATTCAGAGAGGAACGTGACGTGCAACTAGGTCACCCGATAGCACACGAGCATTCTATATAAGCGGTACAAACTTCCGAACACCAGAGATCACGAAAACGTGCGTGATCCATTGGAGGTTATTCGCCCCCGGTGATGGCACTTTATAAAAGGTTTACCGTGTCTTCATTCTATGCACGTGTTTTCACAAGTAATAGACCAACGCAATACACCAGCTTGAGGGATCACGGGAAAGATGAACTCAACAAGAAACGTGACTGGTTGGTGACGTATTATCGTAATTGTGCTCCACTGAAATCATCAGACAAAAAAAAAAGTAACACCCCACACTTTACGAAGGCGGAATCAAAGAACACGAGGAACAAACGCTAACCAAGTGAAGTGTTCAAGTCCAGAGCTATAGACCTTGACATATGTCTATAGCCTTCGTAGGCCTCAATGTAGGTCTATAGCATTGACGTATATATGAGGTGGGAGTATGGCGGCCATCCTAGCACAGTTCTCATGTTTCAGTACGCACCAACAAGCCCGCACCACGGGAAAGACAACAACACAGCTCTCTATCCCTGCTGCTTCCAATTATAACCTTCGCGTAGCGAATGAGAGAAAAAGTGCTGACAGGAACAGCCTTACGTCGCGTCATCATCAGCAGCAGGCGAAGCACCTGTTCGGCGTCAATTCCGCAGGACAAAATAACTTCTCTTATAACAATATCCGATTACCCGGCTGATTTCCTCGCTGTAAGCACGCGTAGGTTTTCCTAATCTCATCTGACTAGCCCTCTAACAAGCTGCCATCCGACAGTTGCTTCGCTTGACTCGTCTTCCGTTATTATGTTAGGGCTTCCTCCGGTAACCAATTTTGCCGCATTACATGGCCTACCTAAGCAGCACTCTTTCTGCCTCTTATTCTATTTCTTTCAGCCAAGCGATGGTTATCGCCTCGATCACCATGCACATTATAGCTTCCATTGCATAAGTAGCCTAGCTGACTGGTAATCACACTAAATTTATTGGAGGTTTACGTTACTTGTGCCTTAAGTCAATTAAACAGAACACTGTGCATTACCGCCTGATTTTTATGCATTCGAAGAAGGAATTATAGTCGGTTACACATTAAGAATAAATACAATGCTGTGACCAAGGTGTGTTCACAGTCCTGTATATTGGCACTTTTCTGCCATAATGTTCACGAACCCGAGGTTTATGTGCAATTTATGCTCCACCTTCCAAGCTACTGCGTGCCTGGCACTCACCGGGGCAATAGAGTATAGTTCTAGGGGGTTGTAGTTTCTAACCTTGGGGTGCTTTTTCACTTTTTACAAAGAGAGTCAAGGTGAGGACTAAGGTGCGAACAATAGAAATGGAAATGATAGCTGTAACCTTAAGGGACAAGATGGCGGTGCATGGTGGTAAAAAACACTCATTTGGACTATGTATAAGTGAGCGATAGATGCGATCTTAATTAAGGGCCGACCCTGTAAAAACCCTAAAAGGAGTCCCTAGTCCGAGACCCCTGTGGCTTTGACGACGGCACGCGCTCTGGCCACGAGAGCTCTTTGACCTTCCAAGGCCGAGCAGCGGAGCTAGGCAGCGTACCAGCTTTCCCGGGTCGGGGTTGAAGGGGGAGGTGACAACGGGGGACCGTCGGGTTAAGAGTGAGTCAGGAAACAAACGTTTCTTGAGGACACCTTAGTCGAAGTCATCAAGAAGAGCAAATGGACATGGACAGAGCACACAGCGGCTACGCAAGATAAACGTTGGCCGTAAAGAATAACACATGGACTCAAAGGGAATGCATACGCGCCAACGGGCGGCATAAAGTTAGGCGTGCAGATGGAATTATTGAGTTTCCGAGTGTAGCGTGTCAACAGAAAGCACAGGACCGGGTTCATTGGCGGAAGATAGGAGAGCCTTTGCTCTGCACTCGACGTAGCCAGGATGATGACCATGATGACTTTTTTGCTGCTAATGTGTATTCGCGTGGTTGCGGTAGTTCGGAACTGTATTGTGAAATTTCTTCACATTGCATACGTATGTTTTGTGACTATTCACTATGTAAGCGCTCAGTGGCCTGCCTTTTTGTTGTACGCTTTAAGTTCCATCATATGGACTATGTATTAAACCATTTTATTCTTTACCCTTCTCCCACTGTAATACCATGCGTGGTGGGCACTATGCTGAATGAATAATATAAATGCCACTCGTGTAGAGCATTAAAAGATCGCAGTTTTTTTTTTTAAATGCTACGTTTGACTGTGCTGTGATGCCGGAATCTTCGCTGAAATTCGTCAGAGAGTTTGTGTTTTCAAACGAAAATCAGCGAGATGAACAAACATGCCCCTGAATGGGAAAAATCATCTGTAAAACAAAAAAAAAACTCGGCAGATCCCACGTACCCGGAAGTCGACGTTATGCGAAGCATGTGGAGGGAAGGTGACTGTGTTGCGATTTTTTTATTGAGTGACACGCCATGAAATTTTGCTAAATATATGTACAAATGTTGCACGCACAGACATATGTTGAAGATTTGCAGATGTTTATACAACTAATTGTTTGTACTTGTGCAACGATTCTGACTGGAACATGTGTATTAGCAACACCAGAAGCTGACATGAAGCGCTGATGCTTGCGAGGATGCTAGCTCTGGAGACTGCTACATAAATGAACTTCAGCGCGTGGCAACTAACCACAATTGACGTTAACTGGACGTGACGGCTGTATCAAAGGAGTACATATGCAATGTTTACAAAATTGGGTAAGCAGCACTTCCGCCACTATTGATGTTTGGAAAACCAGTTCCGAAACCTGGCGTAGGTCTGTGGTAAAATGCTTCATTGACTCGCAGAGCGCTTGGGTTTGATTCCTGCTAGGACCCTGGCATTTATTCTTTGCATTCGTCGGGTCGACAATACCGATGTCGGGTATATCGTCACGCTCGCGCATTAGAATTGCCCATGTGTATTCTCGTCGTTCCTGGGTAGATACTATGTGTCAATCACCTGTGGCACATACCCGTATACCAGTGGTACGCTCCTTTCTATGCGCCTTTCGTTGGTAACGTCATACGATGACGTCATTGTTTCGTGCGGCGAAAGGCGACAGGTGCATTTGCTCTGTGCTCGAGCCGCGACCGACGGCAGCCCTCGCACGCCTTCACTCGCACATAAATCATACGACGGGGGGGTATTGTCATCGATTTGTACTTTATAAGGAACATCATGGCGATGGCGAAAAAGCGGCTTGAGTGTTCATATAATTGCTATAGCAACAAAATATGCCTGCTGCGTTCGTGGCAACGATCCGTGTCCTACATTCTTTGAGACGACGACGTGTTAACAAGATGAGGTTCACGTGACCTTCTCACTTCTTTAGCTCTCTATTTCTATATATTTGCTCCTAGTTTCTGGACTTCAATTGACGGGAAAGTGAATGCAAGTAATTATGTCTTGTTCATTTTCTTCAGGTCTGTCGTTGAATTAACGAGAACATATAATATAGCCCCTATAAGTTTTGTTGATGAATATACTTCCTTCCAACCTCTCAGGAGCCAGTTTTAACTTTACCTCCCTTCTTCGGCGTCTCGTTCATTTCCTGTCGCCAAAAGCCTCACGTGCCCGAAGCTTTGAACGTGACTGGAAGGCTTCATCAATTTGCTATTAAGGGCGCTATGACCTGTTCCTCGAAAGCGTTAATATTATTACAAACATTGCCCTTTTTTCATCCAGCACGCCGGAAATTACGGCTGTTGCAAGTTTAGAGGGAGGGGCTGCTATCGTCGCTGTGACACTTGGGCGAGATGGACCTCACCCGCGGGCTATGATTTCCGAAAGTGGGCGTACTCTGTGATCGCAGTAATAACCGTGGGCCTCCAGCGAAAAGGGAAGCGTTTATGTTCCGACAGTTCCGACCGGCAGACCGATGTCTCGCTTTCGTCGGTCTGTTTGATTTCGGGAAGACTTATTTATTTTGCTTTTTCTCTACTTCGAGTGCGTATAACGTGATTTGGGATCTTATCACAACACCATACTTCTGCTTTTCGTTGGACTTTATCGAAGAACAGTCTACTGGTCTGAATGATTATATATATATATATATATATATATATATATATATATATATATATATATATATATATATATATATATATATATATATACGGCTGGTTATTTTTCATCCACTTTTCTTTATTCTTATTTACATTCTATTGGTTCTAATAACTTCCCCTGTACATTCCTTGGCATTACTGTCTGTTCGACCTCATTAATATTGTGTTAACACACGGAAAAACAAGCCCTTAGGTATACACTTCTTTCCCATATATATATATATATATATATATATATATATATATATATATATATATATATATATATATATATATATATATATATATATATATATATATAGATGATCAGAGTTTCTTCCGGCTACCGTAACAAAAATTACAAACTTTGAGAATAGTGCAGCATAGGAAACAAGACAATAAAATATTTATTTATACCTAACAGTTTCGGCTGGTGGACCAGCCTTCTTCGGAGGATCTAGGTGAAATGGTACAAATTCCCGTAGCAGAGGGTCACCCTCACAGTTACGGGCTACCTCGTTCGCCCGTAACATTGAGGGTGACCCTCTGCTACGGGAACTTGCAATGTACCATTTCACTTGGATCCTCCGAAGAAGGCTGGTCCACCAGCCGAAACTGTTAGGATTAAATAAATATTTTATTGTTTTGTTTCCTATGCTGCACTATTCTCAAAGTTTATAACTATATATTGCCACAGGCATGGAACGAGGTTTAGCCATGCCAATCCGAGTATGTGCCATGGTGTGGAAGAAGAAGAGGACGGTTGGTGTGTGCTCTTGCTCTAACGTTCGGTTCGGCTCGACGTCCAGTGCTGCTCCTGTGAACAGACGTTGTGGTCGTTCTGTGATCACGTGACAATATATATATATATATATATATATATATGTGTGTGTGTGTGTGTGTGTGTGTGTGTGTGTGTGTGTGTGTGTGTGTGTGTGTGTGTAATTCGTTGCCTGCTGATGCTATCACACCTTTTTACGGAAGTTGGATCACTAATACACAATACATGTCGTCATGTGACTTGGGAGACGACGCAAACGCTATGCAATTTTGATTGCGTGCCAATAAAAAATATAAACACGGCGATCGAAGTGTTGATGCGAAGCCAGTCTCGTGGTGCTGACTCAACGAAAACGAAGTTTCGTGCGAGCGTTAAATCGCATCACGCGTTTATCTCATAATTCCAATGGTGCTCCGAGCAGAGTCATCCGAATTGCAGACAGATTATAACGTTAAGAGTAGCGTAATAAAGAATGCCTAACAGAATGCACGAACGGTACGCTCGCATAATTGGCTTCTGTTCACACGGCTGCCAAGAAAGAAAGAAAGGAGAGAAAATTTCGTGGACCCGACGTCTTTCTGAGAATGCACTGAAGCTGATTCCCTTTTCTTCAAGGTGTAAGTAGGAGTGTGAGAGACACGGCACACAACAAAGTGATTTCTTGTTATAGCCCTGCAGATGTTACACGTTAATGTTGCATATTTCGGCAGCGGGCCATCACATGATCTTTATCGCATGGAATTCTTCTTCATCGCTTGCGGGATTCCCACTCATGAGTTCCTTAAATTTGGGTGGTTCGCCACGTTTTCAGGGCGTATTGAAAACGTGTAAACTGTTGCGTCAGAGTATTTTGCTTTCCAGTGCAGGGCAACAAGCGGGCTATATGCTATCTGGCCGAGCTCATTGCCTTGCTCTCATTCTTACTGTGTCTCTCATTCTTAATTTTTTTCTCGTGTAGTCTGTTTCGCTAGTTTTACTTACTGCTGTTGTGGGAGGAGGTACAATACATTGAAAACCATCTAATGCGAAAACAAGACCAAGGCTGACAGCAAAAACGTTAATACAAACGAGACACCAAATAACTCTCATAAATGTTCGCTTTCGGAGGGAAGTGAGAGAGATAGAGAGAGAAAAAAAGACAGAGAGAATTCGATAAAAGGAAAAGACAGGGATGTTAACCTGAACTAGTTTGCTGCCCTCTACAGGGAGGAGAAAATAGGAATTAAAAATGGGATAGAGAGATAGAGAAAGATAAAGAAAACAAGAATGCATACATATGAAACCAAGAACGTTGGCTGGGTTTCTCAAAACGTTGAACGGTCACTATTTCCTTTTTGAACAAAATTCTACCATGCCAAGACGCACGAGGACACGGTAATGAGCATATCGACGGAGCGAGGAATTAATAAACACAAATGTGCTAATTAGTGCGGGAAGAGAATGGAGGGTCGTTAAGGTCACGATAGCGACAGTTGATTGCGAGACCTATGTTTTCGCTGCGAACCAAAGCTGTCGTTTGAATAGTGACAGAATGCGATGTATTCAAGATGTTGACGTGCCGCCCAAATGAAAGTTTACAAATTAGTTTACAAATATAATAAATGGGTGCTTACGGAAGTTAAAGATTTGGAGAGCTGAAGTGGTGAATAGTTACATCCCTATACATGCAAAAGACACAACGAATTCTTTTTTTTCTCACTTTGTGCCCATTATATCACGTCGGATGTTGATGTTATTTGCGAAGTACTTCCATTGTGGTATGGGAAGCATCTATGTACTTGACATGAGTGCGTAAACATTCCAGCAGGTCATGTAATAAAGTTGAAACACCGATCACATTTATTATTTCTTGGAAAAGTCCTTTCGAATGCACACTCTGATGCACGCGTGGTGGTACTTAAAACAATCGATCGATATGCGAAAAGAAGGAAGATAAAAAAGTTTAATCAAGACAAATTACATCGTTGCCTTTGGTGCTGCAGCGTGCTCCCATACCTCGAATATATATTTCCTAGTAGGTCGGCATGACTGTGTGCCTCGGCGTCATTTGAGATTATTACTGCGAGAATGTCGTTGACATTCATGAGCGGACGACGCGTCATGGCGCGAGAAATGGCGACACATCGCGATTAGCGAGAATTCCCGAGTTTCTTTGAGCGTTCCTGGCATTTATTCTCGTGTTGTATTCACTGGGGTTTTCTTTGATTTGTTATTATTCTTTTATACGCTATCTACGACGACACCAATGACATTCCAGCAGCGTTGCAGGTTTGTCGTAACAAGCTTATTTATTTCCTAAGGAAAACAAACACTTCTGCAAGACGCACGTTTGCGGCCACGAAGAGAGCCCACAACTTCAACTTCTATATGTGGTACAGTTTCTATATATGCGTTACTATTTACGACGCTTCCGGTGTGAGTGTTTTTACGCGTTTCGACCATAAGGAAGAGAAGTTGTTCCCGTGGGACTCCTACATGCGGTATTTTCGCTGCCAGTGGGTAGGACAGCTTTATATCTACGGCATTCATTTCTCTCGTGACGGTAGGAAAAGTCAGATAGCAGATGGGGCATAACAGAAAACTATACATAGCAGACGGCAGTACATAACAGGCAGCTGCACATATCAGACGAGTGCACACTAAAATCAACTGCACATAACAGACGAACGGCGACAGTACATCACATGCAGCTATGTATAACTGACGACTGCGTGTGAAATTCTGCTGCAACGGTGCATTCCAGACTATACATAACAAATGACACATATTGCAGCGGACTTCATATGCTGTACTTGACCTAGTTGTCGGTTTTTTGTTTGTCCTAACCAAGCGTGCTTTATTGATGATTTGATTGATATGTGCGGTTTAACGTCCTGAAACCACCATCTGATTATGAGAGACGCAGCATGCTTTACGAATAGAGGAGTCAGGAGTCAGTTTACCGTTTTGTATATACAGGGTGTTTCAAGAAATGTGCCCCACTACTATTGACAAATCACATAAGAGAGGTAGCTGCGTGATACTTGCGGCGTTCCCTTTACTGTGGCGGGAGACACATATTCAGATGCGTACAACCATTAAGTACAACAATATTTATAAAAATTAGAAAAATTAACTTTTCAACCAGTGGAATTGAGCGGTCGACCCAAATGATCGAATTCAAGTCCTTCCTGCGAATAGTTCATTGCTTGCATAAAATTGTTAAAACGCAGCCACTGGTAATCACCGCGGAGCGATGAAATCAGACTCATTTAGCTACGAAACCAAAACCGACGCTCCAAACAGCGCATCTACCTTTCAAGTTGAAAACGCCCTCAATGACGACACTGTTTCCCTCACTACCATCAACGGTCAATCTAAGTACTTCGCTTCGTTGCAATGCTTTCCTGCTGCATAGCCGCTTATCGACACTCGCTTATCTTCCTCCCCAAATGCGAGGGAAACAGTGTCGTCATTGGGGGCGTTTTTGAAGGGAATAGTAGATGCACTGTTGGGTGCGTAGGTCTTGGTTTCACCTGATAAATTAGCGAAATTCAATCGACTCGTGGTGATTACCAGTGGCCACCTTTCAGAAATTTTAAAGTGAATACAGGCTTTTCGCGGGAAGGACTTGAATTCGCCCATTTCGCTAGACCGTTTATTTACACTGGTTAAAAACTTATTTGTTTCAATTTATTTATTTATTTATTTATTCAAATAATGTTTGTACGCATCTGAAGGAGCCTTCTGCCACAGCAAAGGGGACGCAGCAGGTAGCACACAGATACCTCATTCCTGTAATTTCTCAATAGTAGTTGACGCATTTCTTGAAACACCCTGTTTAATGTTCCAACAGATGACGAGCACAGAAGTCAACATCAAATGCTATGCATCGTGGTTTTGGCACGGAGAAACTTTAGCTAATATTATGATCATCACCCCCCCCCCCCTCCCCACGATCTCGATCAACTTTTTATTCTACTTGTTCAAATTCTTCGCCTTCTGCGTAATCCTCATCATCCATCGTGCACATTATCTCAACGATGTTAATCATCCCACTTTTCACAAGGATGGTAAACTTGAGCTGGTTGTCTGTTCAGGATAACAAAAACAGCTCACAAACAACGTTGAGGCGTTGTTTATGCGCTCTTTTAGTGCTTGCTCAATCGAAGTTCCGTGTTAACATCCCCCAATAGTTCTTTGCTAATCATCACCATTATAGTCAGCTCTTTCTCTGTCGTTAACGAACAACACAACACATCCTCTTCTTGTGGCTCTTCAACGAGAGTTCTGCTTCATCTACAACTACCCCTGTTGGTCGATTCTCATTATCTTCAGCTCATCTTGACGATCACGGCATTTATTTCAGGCAGACGCAGTCTTTCCATTGTACGCACGCTTAGGGGTTATTACACTACAGAGCGTACGAAAGACGGGCACTGTGCCGAATCCGCTGATTCGCCACTTCTCGTTCTGACACGTGGCCCGCTCCTTAGTACAAACGCCTTTTCGCCATCCCCATCGCACGAACGGCTGATTACACGAAGTTCACCCGATCGTCTACAGCGCTGATTACGAATTCCGGCGAAAGCAGCGTACAACCCTGAGTCGGCAAGATCACTCGGTTGACGGCGGCATTGTCTGCGTTCCTTTTTGGGCGCCCGAGAATTGCTCACGCGTGTTATGAATGTTCCTCTCCTTTTACAGCCCCCCGACAATGTTCCCCGGTATAATAACCGGGTGTGATTATGAGCTGCCATTAGGCTGTTCAAAATTTAGCACTAACGATAGCTAGTAGGAGCTACCGGACTTGCCTGCCGCCCATATCGACAGCGCCGGATGTCCGTATATCGCTTTCGCATGGTGATAACACTCATATGCATTATACAATACGGCTATCGTCTCGCCAACTACATTCGCTTTCTGTCCGCGAATGCCTAATTCGTCCTTATGCCTCGAGTGCTGCGTTGTACCTATCTCGATGTGCTTAAGTCTTCGCGGCTGTTGGTTAAGGCAGTCGTCTACCGTTATATGCTGACTCAACATTCCGAAGGCCGTGGTGAATCAGTCGCTAGGGTGCTTCGCTGCTGCCCCGAAGGTCACAGGTTCGATTACGGCTGCGGCGATCACATTTCGATGGAGTCGAAATGATAGAGGCAGGTGTAGAGCGCGAGGTCAGTGTAAGTTAAAGAACGCCATGTAGATGGTCAAAATTTCTGGAGCCTTCCATTACGGCGTCCCTCTCAATTATATGCTGGTTTTGGGTCTTAAAACTCTACACATTATTATTATTATTATTATTATTATTATTATTATTATTATTATTATTATTATTATTATTATTATTATTATTATTATTATTACTATTACTATTCCCATTTCGAAGGATAAAGTGAAATCGCCGTCTAGAACGTTTAGTACAACATTCACCGGCTTTTTCCTCTACCAGCAACATCTTATCTAAAGAGTTCGGAATACGACGATCTGAAGTCATACACGCGTAAACGAGGGGCGATGCCATACGTGGCTCGTGACTCGGCCAATAAAGAAAAAAAAACAATGCCCGTGACTCAGTGTGGGCTTCAAAACAGATGTGACGTTATAGAAAGTAAGCAAGGGAACCATTATTACTAAGTGAGTTTAGATATCTAATATATCCAGAAAAAAGTGTTAGAGAGTGGAAAAGATGGCATGAGAGAAACGGAACATTAACACCTTGGGTATGGTTAGCAACCATGCACTCTGTGTGTGGAGAAAGGAAACGGAAGAACGAAGATACAAATTACTGGAATTGTCGGTTCATCAGAAGAGAGGCGAACGCTTCGGTATTGACTGACACTTGTGACGTCAAAAATTCATTTCTTTGCGTGGAAATGTTTGATTGCGCCCGCAAATTTTCCGTCCCGTGGATTATTGCTCGACGTCGTAGAACGTCTTACTCTGCCCACTCGGCGATGACAAAATGAGCAAGTTGGTTTTCCCGCATGGACTGTGACCTAACTCCGACGTCTCGGTGAGATGGTAACATTGGCCAAGGGTTCTTAGGTGAACTCGTTGGTTTATGAACATTGGGGCAAGTCATGTTCTTTTTTGCAAATTTTTTCTCGTGCTTTCATGAAGTCTGCTTTTGGCGCATCTTGAAAACACTTCTGCAAATTGATAGCGACGCCTGCCGGCCGTGTCACTGGTTACAGTTTGTGCTAATTTTCAGTTTTTGTTCGCCTGCCTGTATAATAATTGCCTTTCTCATGAAGAAACCAGTTGATAGCGTTGTGTCCTGTATATTCTTCGGCCAATTGTCCGCCTTACTCTGCCCCAATGTAATATTGATTAGTCACGTGACGTCCGATTTATGACATTTTTCTCAACTGCGATGTTCTCTTTGTTTTCCAAATACGATTCGCTTGGACGATAACTGAATCGTGAGTGTTTTGTTCTACAGCCTATTACAGCGTGTAACCAGAAACAGCCACAAAAAGTGGAGAGTTCCTGGTTAACTTCGAACCCCGTTTCAGATGTAGTAATTCGTGCCTCCTCCATCTAGCAACTTCGCTCGCTGGATTTTGTGCCGACTGGTTGTGACCTCGCGATCTCCGATGACAGCGCAGCTCTGGCCGACTGGGCTCGCCCTACACCATCTCCTGACACCGACAAGAGCTCTCGTAAGTAGTGCCCCGTCCTCGGACTCCTGCGACCGTCTCCACCTTCCCTATCTTCTCCTTACTTCCGTCGTTCAGCGTCGCTGGGCCTGGCTTTCGCCTTCCTCTCTCTGTATCTATTTACCTTTTAATCCTATCCTTTTCATCTCTTCTTTATCTCCACCCCTTGTGAGCTACTGTTGAGGTGTCCTCCCCCTAAGAGACAGTTATGGGCTCACTTTTCTCTTTTCATTTAAAACCACCCCCCACCCCCACCCCCCGACTAGCAAGACCGATCGCTCAATATTCCCACATTGTAACACATCCTCGGCGACGACAATTATGAGCCACTGCATGCAATTTTAACAACATAAAGCCATAGGCTCAAGGCGATACTGGTATCCACCGCGGTGTTTCTACGATCAATTTAAGAGGAAACGAAGAGTTTCGGATAACATTTATAACAACCAATACCTCTTGTGTGTGAATGCTCGTCGCTTCATGTGGTCTCGGAAGCACAATTAACTGTTCGTTTAATGTTAACTGATGGGTTGTCTCCACGAAATCTTACATAAAACCTCAACATATCGAGTCCTATAAATGCGCTGGTTCCGTTCTTGAAGACACCCATATTGCCCCAATATATTGTTTTTTTCCTTACAACAGAAGTCAGAGTAAGTGGTTACGAAATAGCGCATTGACGTGACATTCATTAGCCAGCTTTTGTGATTGATTGTGCCAAGATTATTAGTGTACGGGGCGTGAATGCTCGCTCATATGTATATACAGGTGCACTTGAACTGATTTTGCGACTCAAGGAGGCTGTGTGTGTGGGGGGGGGGGGCGTGGGCGTGTGTGTGTGTGTGGGCGTGGGCGTGCGTGCGTGGGCGTGTGTGGGTGTGAGCGTGGTCGTGTGCGTGGGCGTGTGCTGACCAATACAATATTCTTATCAAGACAATGAAGAAAACGCAAAAAATTTGAAGATATTCTTCGTCTCTTCACCTGCCACGGTGACCTCATGCTTCGTGCCTCGCAACAACATTCCAAACAAAAAAGTCATTTATTTATTCATAACCACGGTTATAGTTTGTGTGAAATCCATCGCAAGCTCTAATCTCGGCCTTGGTGGTTGAATCGAGATAGAGGTGAGATACTTGAGGCTTGTGTACTTATATGCGTAGGTGCAGCTGAAAGAACACCAGGTGGTCAAAACTTCCGGAGCCCTCCACCACGGCGTCCCTCACTTGGTGGTTTTGGGACGTACAGCAAAACAATCTTGGGGGGATCAAGGACTTTATTATAATCACAGTGATGCTTTCGACATGGGGATTCTTGTTTACATCAGCGGGACGCTTGTCGCGTCTCAGACGAACCTTTTCCTAACTTCGACGCGACATTAAACATATATCCTTCTGAAATGACTGAGCCTATTGCTGACACCTCAAAGGACTCCTACGACTTAGCTCCTTCCTTCGCGAATCCTTACGCGTCGAGTTCAACGTACGACGTGGATTTGTCTTAGATAGAACACACGCAAGTGTAGAAGCTACAAGAATGCGTACAAAATATTGAAAGAACCGAAAAATATCACAACATCTAAGAGCGAGGTTATCGCCGTTTCTAAATATGTTGGGAATGGTACATATAGGAGAACCTACTGGTGCTCTGTGCTTACACCTAGAGTTTCTTTACATTGAAAATCTCACGTACCAATTCCTTATTCTATTTCCCTTTTTCTTTTTTTTTTTGTTACACGGAAGTCCGCTGCATACTCTTGAGAAACAGGTGGTCGGGAAGTTCAAATAGTGGCACTAACAATCCGCGTTCACCACGAGTTCAGTGACAGCTGCGGCTGTAGAAAACAACTTTCCAAGTTGACGATTCTATATGGTCGTGAGTTTAAAATATGTGTGTTCGTGTGTGTAGGGTCGATGTGTGACCGCATCGCGAGGAGCAGCGAGGATGGTTGTCCACCGGATAATTAAATCAAGGCTTTTCTCTCTCTCTCTCTCTCATTGTGTAGTTGTTGCAGCCAACAGATCAAGTACACGAAGTATTAACATTTACAGCCCGACACATCATCTCCTCGAAACTAGAGTCCCAGATAAAAGGGCTCGTCCCCTTTTAGTTACTCCATAGAGGACAAATCATTCGTCCTTTTGGGAGTAATAGTTGTGGCAATGCATGCAGGTACTCCAAAAAGGACGAACTCCACTATCCTTTATCGTCCAGAGTGCGTGGTTAAACATAATATAGAGAGTACATAAGTTATGCATCAAGCTGCACGCAAATATACACGTTCACACGCGCACAAACAAGGCGCCATCACAATGTGTGTATACGTGAATGTGTATGCGCACTGCTTCATCAATCTCGTGGCTTACTAACTATAGCTTATCTGTAGATATGAAATAAGCAAGTTGATATGTCTATATTGCGCTTGTGGGGTGTTCAACAAGATATTCAAGACAACACCCGTGAATTATTTGTATTTGTTTTTTCCGTCGAACTTTCGCGCCGGATGACTCTGTGCTGACTTTAGTAAGAACGGTCAACATCAGCACCGAGGTTTTGAGGTAGAAAATATATAATGCGAAAATGCGCTTATCGGCGAGGATGCTCGTTTTAGGCCTCCTATTCAAACACAACTTTTTGTGAACATAAGCCACCGGTAAACGTTATTCTTCCTTTGGCTGCAACTTGGGAAAGGTCGACTGATCAACTGTCATGACAAAGTGATGTTTTACATTGTCCGACTGTTTGCATTAGAGTGTTGTGGTGTTTGGTGTAGCGACGCAACAGGAGCATAAAGGTGAAAGAAAACAGCGTGTGCTGTTAAGGGTCACAACACACTTACATATCAGGCTGCTATATAATATAGAAGCTTATTATCGAGATAGCGTTACAGAAAAACATTTCTAAGCGTAACCAGACACGCGATCCTGGACACTTCCTTTCGATGCATACACTGTCAGTAAATACGCAGAGTAGATTTACACCATACACCTCATTTGTAGTTGTTCAGCTTGCTCGCATGGAAGATTGAACATTCGACATTTCCTAAGAACCTTAACAAATTCAGTATATATAGTCGTATGAAGAAACACAAAATGCACCCACGCTTTACACCAGCATTTTAATTAATCCGGTTTAACGTCCCAAAATCATGATCTGATTGTGCGAGACGTGATAGTGCTTATAAAACTAGCATGTTTAGAGTGGTGTGAAAGGGGTCGACAAGCACACGCGACAGCGACCGTGTTGAAGATTTATCGAAGACGGATACAATTTCAGGCATACGATGAAATATCTCTGATCGCTTCAATGCCCTATCCAGGAACACTCCCACACAGAATCCCGAAATGCGGCTGTGAGACGCTCCCTTCCCTGAAAAAAAGGTTTAATTCATTAACTCTTTGCAAATTTAATCTGTTTTAAGGAACAACGCGCAAACCAGGGACGTGATTGTTATTAGCAGTGTCGTCGGTAGAACACTGTGACACGTACATCCAATTCGCGAAACACCTTTCCAGTATATACGAATAGCGCGAGGTACCAAACATAGGTGCACAAATTCCCTATTTTTATGACATCAGTCAAGGTGAGACTCTGCCGCAGCACCGCTCATGCGCAGATCGATCCACCGTGGGTGAGGGCGACATGTCAGAACTTTATATATAATCCCGCACCTACGCGCTGCCATCGCCGTTAGTGTTGGGCCACGTTATTAATATGCAAAGACCCGCTAGCAAATCTAACGGGGGGAAGTACAGCGACGCGTTATAGTTTTCAGCTTCCTACCACCGCCTGCAGGTGCCTGTTAACGCCACCGCTTACAAGGCTCATATAAGCCGGGCTCTGCATTTATGGCTCGTAATAATGCCCCCTGCCACTCTTCCTACTCCTAAACAACAACCGGAGTGCAGCGCGAGCAAGGTATCCAGAGTAATGATTTCCCAATTAACGCATATGCACTCAGTGAAGAAGTTATTTCACTCCCGTAAAAAAAAACATCGCAATCGGGCAGGCAAGTAATGAAGAGAGAAGGATCACGTGACGGGAAAGGGGAAAGAAGTGTTAGGGAGAGACCGGCAGATTGATTTAGTGTTAACCGAGTAATCCATAACTTCGCTCAGTATGTATAGCCTCGGCGACCAGAAACGAGGCTCAAGCGCCCGCTCAGTCCTTCATTCCAGCGAGAGTTATGTTTGATGGGAAACGAGATTGAAATAACATGACCGCCCTGATGGCTTCACAGAGGGGGGGGGGGGCGACGGTCGCTAACTTGATTACACGGCGAAGTGCGAAATGACGAGTGTACAGATAGATAGATAGATAGATAGATAGATAGATAGATAGATAGATAGATAGATAGATAGATAGATAGATAGATAGATAGATAGATAGATAGATAGATAGATAGATAGATAGATAGATAGACAGACAGACAGACAGACAGACAGACAGACAGACAGACAGACAGATAGACAGATAGATAGATAGATAGATAGATAGATAGATAGATAGATAGATAGATAGATAGATAGATAGATAGATAGATAGATAGATAGATAGATAGATAGATATGCCGAAAGTTTTTTGGTTCACTAAGAAATGCTTCGTCATTAAAACGGAGCAGTACCGCCCTCATTTGCCCGCATAGCCTCAGCGAGCACCTGAATATTCCTATGCTCCCCGCGGCACAACAATCTCCCGCGCTTTGTTTACTAAAGGGCGTCGGCGCGCGCGAAAACTCACCTGCGGGGAATTGCGTCGTCATCGGCGCGTAACGTTCGAACGAGTGCTGTCAGAGGGGGCTTAATATGCAATCGCGCGGTCTCTAGTTGATGAACGCCGCAGGTGGGCGTTCTTTCCTTTCAAGTTTGTGAGACACACATGCGCGCACACTTATCTATCTATCTATCTATCTATCTATCTATCTATCTATCTATCTATCTATCTATCTATCTATCTATCTATCTATCTATCTATCTATCTATCTATCTATCTATCTATCTATCTGTTTGTCTGTTTGTCTGTCTGTCTGTCTGTCTATGACCTCGTGACTTTCTTGTTTCGCAACAACCGTATCATTTATTTCAGTTTTACGTGAAGCAATAAATCAGGAGGCATTCGTGGTTCAGCGATAAACAACTCTGTTATCCGGCCGGGAATAAGTTGTTCAATATCTCGAGTTGTTAGCGCTTGCGTATACCTCTGATTCCTCCGAGTGCCTCTCAGTAGTACATGCCAGTCACTGGTGTGGTTTAGTGACGGCGAGGCTCGACTGCCGACCCGAAAGACGCGGCTGACCCGAAGGCGGGAACGCTCAAGGCCGTGTGCCTGTAGATTTAGTTGGTCATCATAAGAACCGCAGTGGTCGAAACTTCTGGAGCCATCCTCCACTACGGCATTCATCACAATCATATCGTAGTTTCGGGACATTAAACCCTAAATTGTATTACATATAACACTACCGAAGGTGATGATAATGATATACGTGGGGTTTAACATCTTAAAACCACCGTGTGATTATGAGAGACGCCGTAGTGGAGGGCACCGGAAATTTTGACCACCTGGGGTTCTTTAACGTGTGCTGAAATCTGAGCAGACGAGCCTGCACCATTTCTGCCTCCATCGGAAATGCAGCTGCCACAGCCGGGATTAGAACCCGCGACCTGCGGGTCAGCAGCCGAGTACCTTAGCCACTAGACTACCGCGGCGGGGCAAGTACCGAAGGTGGCGTCGGAAGCATGGTACAAGTATAGAAAGGTAGACTGTATCCAATCTAAACAGCATCGAATGCGCGCACTTTCTAACACTCCATAATCACCGCTGTCTGGGCACATATCGTCTACCTTTCACCACGCTCGGCGCTCTCTCAGATGAAGATTTTACTATCATCCACGCCAAACCGCAGTTTCTTGCGGATGAGTGCGTATGTTGTCACGGTACACGTGAGAGCACTGTCTGCGACGAACACTTTGCAGGAGCAGCGTCCGATGTGGCAATCCACGGGCAGCGTCGAGGTTGCCCGCATGCTATATACACTGTTGATGGGAGCCGTTAATGGAACAACACCGGAGCCCATAATGTCCATATAAAGTTGTCTGGTAACATGCAGTGTTGGTATACGAGTGTGCGCGATATGCGGAGGGCTTCTAGTGTTTACATTTTATGTGATTTCTCCCGGTAAAATGCGTGCCTGTCTCTCAGTGTGTGCGCGTTTTTTTTTTTGTTGTTGCATCATTTTGTTCGATGCGTGCAAACCTTTGCCTGTTTTTGTGCAATGTACATTGCGTAGCGTGCAGAGTTCCTGTATGTATGTCTGTGATGTGTAGAAGGCTCGCTCTGCTTACACATATCTGGGCCTCTTTCTCGGTAAACGTAAGTATACCTGTCTTGATGTGCGTGTCTTTGTTACACGCTTTCTTCTAACGATGCGTGTAGACGCGTATGCTTGTTTGCTCCATTGTGTGCGTTTCTTGTGTCATTGTCGGTGAAGCGAGTTGGTGCTTTCGCGTGCTCCTGCGTCTTGGTTGCAGTGCCTTGGCCATTGGCACTCCCTGCTTTTATCGTTTTGCGTTTTTGTTCTCGTTAGCACGCAACTAGTGCTATGGGCACTTGAGCACGCAATATTGCAATACTGAGCAAGTATACGTAGATGAGTAGACACGCAGGGCCTACCGCAAAAACACGAGCTCTCACTTACCTTTAGGAAGAGCGTATAGCATAAAGCTGCCTGTATTTGTGCTTGCGTGCACATATATTTGGGTGATTACAAGTGTGTGTTTCACCCAAATATATGTGCATGGAAGCACAAATACAGGCAGCTTTACAAGTGTGTGTTTACCTCTCCTTACTTACATTTAATAAAAGTGTGTGTGTGTCTGTGTATCTTTGTGTGAGTGTGTTCGTGAGCGTGTGTATGTGCGTGCGTGCGAGCGAACATGCGTATGTGTGAGTGTGCCTGTTTGTGTTCCTTCTACTAGTTAAGCGCTTGCACACGTTTGTGTTATACTGGCATAGCCATACAACAAACATACGCCCAGTTCACGTCAACCACAGCACACGAAGCGTATAGCGAGACTGCCTGCTAACCGCAAGACCACGGAAGACCGCTCGCGTTCCACAACAGTCGCCGCAGGCAGGCCTCCGTTCCTGCAGCGGTTTATTTTGGTTGCACTCGACACAAGCACCAAAAAATTATGACGCAAAAAGACACACACGCAGCGCTACGGGTTTCCATTCGTTACCTTTTCTTTAATGGAAGTAACATTCGTGACACATTGCCACAAAGACTACAAGCGCTCCAATGCTACACACACCACTCAACGTTGCATGGCGTCGCGAACAACGCGAAATGGTGACCGCCGCCTGTTACGACAAGTGATGGCAGCCCGAGTGCACGTGCCAGCACTGCTTGCACACGAGTTCCGACCTAGGGGTCGACGTGCATGGAGGGGGAAGAAAGCACGGGCGAAGGCCTGTGGCTCGTGATGTGGACGGACTCCGCGTTTGCTCTCTTCCGTCCTTGTTCACTGTGCTGATAGCGACGTCGCTCAACACAGGAGCTGCGTCAGATTTTAAAGTTGCGCGCTAAAAACCTGGCGATATCCTTGCTTTTATTGTTTTCTTCCACGAATGGCTCACACCCACTTTCAAGGGGCACTAAAGAGGAACAACAGCTCAGTTTAGATTTAACAAAAACTCCACTCTGAGAACGCTAATGCCATATGTTTCACTATCATAAGTTCATTGTTAGTGGAGAAAAAGTGCACCAAAATGTGCGCGCGCGACGTCGAAAATTCGAAAATTGTGTTTAGCGTACTTTCGTGACATTTACTCAATAAAACTTTCGGAAAATGTGTTTTGCAAATTTTCAGGACATTGGCTCGATGAAATTTTCGAAAACTTCGTATGCTCGGTCGGTGGCAGCCCCAGATGACACTGTACTCCATTTTTATATATTAGAAGCTACGTGAGACCCAGTAAACAGTCATGATGTTTGGTCCGTTTTCTCAAGGTGACGTCTCCACCTGTATTTATTTTTTCCGCGCATTTTTTTTTGCTTATGCGTGTCGAGGTAAGAGCGGTCATTTCGGGATATTGAAATTATACTTTACCAACACGGGGTAAAATCATTTCACTCTTTAGTGTCCCTTTAAGGTTTTGGTCAGTAAAACGCACTCATTCTCCAGCGGTGCGTACCCCCACCAACACTACGCGAAACGTCTTTGTCAGCCATGTAATTGCATCTGTGCCATGTGTCCATCTGTGTGCGTGTATGTGTGTGTTTGTACACGCTCGTAGACACATTCTTGTCTTCTCTGATGTGCGCGCGTGTACCGCGCTTCGAGGTCCAGTGACTGGACGTGAGCGAAACGCACTTCAACAAGAATCCGTAATCAATAATTCAACGAAGACAGGCAGCAGCACCAGATGTCTCTGCCTCTGGCCGTGGCATAAAGAAGATGGAACATCTCAGCTCTATAGCGGCGTGCATTCCAGTCATACCCAGAACCCGTTGGTCGGTAAGGGGGCGGCTGTGTTTCGCGCGTAGCTTGATTTATTGAAACGCCACCCGGGGGTCGCGGCAATGTTTCCGTGCAGCACGCACGGAGATGCACTCCCGTAAAAGAGAGGCTGTTCAAGAAGAGTGACTTGTGACACGATATGAGGTAATCCCGGCTGTGGCGGCTGCATTTCCGATGAAGGCGGAAATGTTGTAGGCCCGTGTGCTCAGATTTGGGTGCACGTTAAAGAACCCCAGGTGGTCAAAATTTCCGGAGCCCTCCACTACGGCGTCTCTCATAATCAAATGGTGGTTTTGGGACGTTAAACTCCACATATAAATCAATCAATCAATCACGATATGAGGTGATTGTACTTGTAGGTCAATCTCGTTGATGCTTTCGCTATGGTTCGTTAATGTTATCCGTGTTGCTTGCTCACTTGTCCATAATGCATTTCACACTTTCTCCACAGGTTGGAGCAAATCCCGCTCGTGTATTTATTTGTTTATTTATTTATTCATGTATTTATAATACCCTCAGGGTCAAAAGAAATAGAAGAGAGGAGTGGGTAAATACACAAAAATACAAATAAAACAATACAATAAAAGACTTAGTTAATATTGTCACGGGGTCGTGACGTGGCCGAAGACAGGAGACTTCGTGTTGGGATTTAACTGTTTATTTGGGCGAACCTGTGCCCGGTAAACGGAAAGTCCAATTACAGCAGCAGTCTCGCACAGATAGCAGTCTCGGACTGATAGCGGCGAACGGAGCGTCGGCCTTCGATCAACAACAACTGACAAGCGGCGAAGCGCGTCGGCATTTATACTCTTGCCGTCGAATGTTCTAGCGTTAGCGCTGGCGGTGTCGTAGGTTCCAGAACAATCTGTACCGTTCGCACAGTGGGCGTGATCTTATCGAAATGATCTACTACAGTCTGGAACCTTCTAGAAAACTGCAGGCGCGGTTTGCGCTGAGAATCGTGCGGTGTTTTGGGACGATAACGAAAACTTGGGAAATGGAACGTGGCAATATCAACAATTCTGCAGAATACACAAAAATAGTTATTTCGAAAAAGTAAAAATAAACAGAAGAAATAAGTACAGGTAACAAATTTTCCATGTTGTACAAAATTATCTGATGTTTCGTGAAAAAGTTCGAAGTCAGTGATGGTTGCGACATTCGAGGGAAGGTGGTTCAATCATGACTGGAGGGAAGGTGGTTCAATCATCATAAATGACTGAAAGAAAGACTTAGCGTGACATGATGCGATTCCTGCCTTATTGCGATGATCAACATGGTTTGAGATGTACAAAGGCCAAAGTTTCAGGTCATTATGAAGTGTTGGGTGATAAAAAATTTTATGAAACAGTGAAAGACGGGCGATTTTTCATCGGCAAGTTTCAGGTCATTATGAAGTGTTGGGTGATGAAAAATTTTATGAAACAGTGAAAGACGGGTGGTTTTTCATCGGTAAGCCAATGGAATAAGTGATAAGTTATTTTTCATTGGAGCTTTACTTGCAGTGCGCTTGTAGTTCTGTGCATGCTGTGCATGCGAACAGGTCCCAGTTGAATTGAATGGACTGATATTGAAAATCGCCAACAAAATACATGAGCGAGAAAGAGAGAAAGAGAGAGAGAGAGAAAGAAGAGACCTTTCGTGTTAGTGTTGCATTATGCATTGGAGGTCCAACCCTACGTACAACCACGGTGCTGTTTGGAGGAATAGGGTACGCGACGTGAAGTATTTCCAGAACAATATATGGCTGGTTACGTTTTACTTTGAATAAGTGAGTATAGGATTTTGTGGGAAACAGGATATAAAGAAATATCAGCTAAATGACACTGGATTGGTCCGTAGATAACCTTAAAACCTTTCGGATGTCCATTTTGCTGCAAAACGACTGTTACACCGTTTCTTGTTCAAATCACCTTTCCAAGACAAGCAAAACAATGAAAAGAAAAATGCATAAAGGTAAACCCCACTCCCTCCCCTTTGATTTGGAAGTTAGGATAAATAAGGTGGTTGCTTAATTTTAGAGCACGTCTTTGCTTACATGGGCTGAGAAAATACGGTGGAAAGAACCGCTAGCAAAAAAAAAATAGAATAAATAACCGACCCTGCCTTGACACTGATGGTATGGTCTTCATCGTAAACTTCGTGTACAAGTCCTCGACTAGACAATCTATTTACATAATTCATGCAAGATTCGCTCCGAAACGTCACTAATCCATGTTTTCGACTAATATCCATCTCGTATATTGGTTCACCGAGCTATTAAAATACACATGCGTGCTGGTTTATAAATAAGTTTTAGTTACTGCATAGGCGGGTGCTGTGCAGTGCTATCAGCGATGTTCTAGGGCATTATTTAATACTAAAGCCAAAGACTTAATGATATTGCTTTAGCGCATCTCAGTTTTAGCGTGAAAGAAAGATACTATGAAGTCAAGAAGAGGAAAAAAAATTGCCCGCAGCTTCCCTCGGGGGAACACTGAGGAGGATGCGGAGCATATAATTGGTTAACGGGGTGTTAAAGTGCGACTTAATTGGGTCGATGGCTAAATTGGTTAACGTGGTTGTAAAATAGGGTGTTAAATTGCGACTAACTTGGGTCGATGGCTAAATTGGTTAACGTGGTTGTAGGAGGGGGTGTTAAATGAGTGAACACGTACACACGTATGCGAAAGGGCGGCGCTGGTCGAAGGGACGTCGATCATTGTGTTGTGGATTCGTTGGAATTCATTTCACCGCGACCTTGGACGTCGACGCGCCGTACAAACCAACCGACGAGCGGCAACTGAGCGAGCGAGCGCCGACCTTGAGTATATATACAGCGCGACGGCGCATGCACTGTCAGCTGTAGAATGTTCTCGAAGCGCGACGGCGCATGCGCGTCCACTGGAGAATCAGGAGAATTGTAGAATGTTCTCGAAGGGGAGAAGCGCGCGCGGCACAGATGGTGGGTGACGGTGCATGCGCGCGTCAGCTGTCGAATGTTCGAGAAGGGGGAGAAGCGCAACGGCGCATGCGCGCGCGTCAGCTGCCGATGTTCTCGAAGCGCGACGGCGCATGCGCACGCGTCAGCTGCCGATGTTCTCGAAGCGTGACGGCGCATGCGCGCTACATTATACAGCTAGCGAATGTTCGTGAAGAGGAGAAGCGCACGCGGTGTGTAGAGGAGGAAGGGTGCACAGATGGTGGAGGAGTGAAGCGCGCGCGGTGTGTAGAGGAGGAAGGGATGCACAGATGGTGGAAGAAGGAGGAGGAAGCTTGAGGACGGCGCCGCACTACAAGCCTCGAGTATTAGATGCTCCGCATCTAAAAAACAGATGACAGTGTGAGCCCACTGTCGTCTCACACTGTCATCTGTTTCTTTTTTCCCCATCTTGACTGCATAGAATCTTTCCTTCATGCTCAAACTGAGATGCACTGAAGCAATATCATTTCATCATGCACCAACTCGGCCAGTCAGCAGTACTTGCCAAATACTTAGATGCCGCATCAAATGCTAAGTGTCGCCATCGGCGTCAGCGTACCACGGTGCAGGGTACGTGCGATGCAAGAAATCGTAACGGGAAAACGCCACCGCATGACGTCACGATGACGTCACAAATCGTGAAATCTGAGGGCGCAATCATCATGTCATTATGATGTAGTTGTGAAGTCACGTGACGTAAAGTGACGTGAAACTGTCATCACATGACACGTTGACTTGGTTTAGAGGTGTCCGATCACAGAGGCGATGCGGTGCTGTTCCTCCCATCTTGGAGGCTGTGTGAAATCACGTTTGTTGCAGAAACTTTCGAAGGGGAAAAGAGGAGAGCATCAAGGCCTCGACTCAGAAGAAAAAGAAGAATGTGGCTTTTGCCTTGGAGTATTATTAAGTGAATAGACAAAGAACCTCGAGAGATTTTTTTTAAGCGCAGGAGATATCTTCTTAACTACAGTCTACGAGAGCACGTTCGCTATGTCAGAAATAGTACCGCTCGGGCACACGGCATTCCCCGAAGATGGGTCACCCACCGTTTAGCTCATGACGTTAGTCCGGAGTGCGCGCCCATTGGTACAGAAATTTGGGCATCCACCTTTGAGGAGGAAATGCCGGGGGCATTTTTCACGTGCATTCAAGAACTAAGGGACGAGGAGGATGCATCGTGTGTATGGAGGAGAGGAGAAAATCACCCCCTCGTCTTTAAACTCAGGGTGGTGAGTGGCCCTTTAAGAGTCTCTATACGCTGACTTACTGAACATAAATATTGAACAGTATTTGCTCATGTGCTTCTGTACGGGTAAATATCCTAGTAGACACTGTGCGTACTGTTTGCGTGAGATACCTGCAGGTGACTGCGTCGAATGGCTAGCGCTGCTGGTTAAACAGACTAGTATTTGAGTATATGGTTTATATGATATGCACCACAGGGTATGCATAATGATTATAACACACACTAAATAATGCATAAACGCGAGACGCTTGAATGAGTAGAAATATCAACCCGCGTTCCGCATTCAATACGGATCAGTAGAAAAGGCCTGAGTGTACGCAAATGTTATAATTGTTTCACAATAAAACCATTTGCTAGACGAGGTTTCAATACCACACATTTCTTTGCGTTGTATCCCGTATTGTGTTGTCTGAAAACTTGAAATCAACTCCAGGTTTGTATATTTCTTTGCAAGTTAATTATTAAGTAGTCACCGACATGTTATGCCCCGCCGCGGTAGTCTAGAGGCTAAGGTACTCGGCTGCTGACCCGTAGGTCACGGGTTCGATTCCCGGCGGCGGCGGCTGCATTTCCGATGGAGGCGGAAATGTTTTAGGCCCGTGTACTCAGATTTGGGTGCACGTTAAAGAACCCCAGGTGGTCAAAATTTCCGGAGCCCTCCACTATGGCGTCTCTCATAATCAAATGGTGGTTTTGGGACGTTAAACCCCACAAATCAATCAATCAATCAATCAACCGACATGTTAAAAATGTTAGTCTGTTGTCGCAGCGTGGATGCAATGTGTGTTCATTTGGCATCGACTCGACAATGTTTCACCATTTCTGATTTGGGAAGAAAACGCATCGCGCATGGTTCTCTAAAGCAATGTGCACGCTTGTAAAATAAAAACACTCACAGTTGCATTCATTCCGATCCATAAATTGAAACAAGAACCTGTGCAGTAAAACGGGAAACAGGTTCGCCTATGCTCAGTTCGATTCTGTTTTGTGCAATAAGATGCATACGCATATGTATCCAAAGAAAACAAACGTATTATTTTGTGCTAGGGAATTTATTTCAATCAGATTTGTGTACAAATCTCACCTGGCATAGTATTTTTTTCTTAACCTACAAGCAAACATTCGTAACTGCAATTAGAATTTTTCTCAGCAAATAACTCCAACCTACAAGGGTTTGATTGATATGTGAAGTTTAACGTCCCAAAACCACCATTGGATTATGAGAGACGCCGTAGCGGAGGGCTCCGTAAATTTCGAACACCTGGGTTTCTTTAACGTGCACCCAAATCTGAGCACACAGGCCTACAACATTTCCGCCTCCATCGGAAATGCAGCCGCCGCAGGCGGGATTCAATCCCGTGACCTGCGGGTCAGCAGCCCAGTACCTTAGCCACTAGACCACCACGGCGGGGCGAAGTGAAATCTAGATGCCCGTGCACTGTATGTTGTCAGGGTGCGCTAAAGAACATCGCAGAGTCAAAGTTTGCAGAACCTTCTAGTACGGCATGCCTCATCATATATATCGTGGTTTTGGTACGTACAACTGTAGGTATTATTATTATTATTATTATTATTATTATTATTATTATTATTATTATTATTATTATTATTATTATTATTATTATTATTATTATTATTATTATTATTATTATTATTATTATTATTATTATTATTATTATTATTATTATTATTATTATTATATTATTATTATTATTATTATTATTATTATTATTATTTTATTATTTTCATACACAGTGGGGTGAAGTTATGATATCGTGCTATTGGTCGTCATATTCGCGCAGCATTTTTTATGTTAACTTGATTTATTTTTGTTTGATAACCTTGTCACGGTAATTCTTCGTTATCAATGACAAAACAACAGTCCTTGTCAGAGCTGGTGTCAATGTACTCAAAGCCCAAACACAACACATCTAAGCCACTTCCGTACACATTGCCTTGGCATATAACTTTATATTCGCTACATACGTTTCGTATAATTGCCTCTAAGGTAGCTCAAAAAAAAACTGACGCATTTGTAAAGGATTGCTCAACGGCATATAAACAGTATCGTTTTCGCACGTTTGTCTTCATTCGTCTATTGATGTATTGGCACGTTTACTGAGAGCGTAACAATTTTTACCGGTAATCTCAGAGACGCGCTTGTAATTTATCGCCTTGCTTGCTACTCTAGGTGTGTGGTGATGTTTACGGTATATACAACGATCACATAAGCCCACAAATAACACCTACAGTCATACGCGAACCATCATTTATAACTAATTCTTAAGAAGTGACGAGTGCTATAGCGCAAACTGAAGACGAGGACACCGACCATTACGAGGACGAGCGCACTTCACTATAAAACACTCACCTTGACATACAAACTAGCCCGACCCGCTATTCTTCGAAGACATTCATAAGGCAAGAATAGCCTTGCCTTCGTAATAGTCCTGCCTTTGTCTTCATACGCGGACTGTACATCTCTGCGCAGGAGTCACATCGAAAAGAACTTCTGAGCACGTTATCTGTGAAAGCGCTCTTTTCCTCTAGCTCTTCTTTATTTGCATTATGCACGGGCTGGCGAAAGCTTTATAGTCTACTTATCTGAGTGTCTCTATCACTAACTCGGAACGCGAATGTTATTTATATGTGCCACTCCTGTCCTGGCAGTTCAGGCAATAAAGCTTTTCCGTCATCGGTCACTTAAACATTTATTAAGTCATGGCTGTCGAAACCGCACAATGGCACTCAGCGCCCGAGGTGGCACTTTCGAAAGAGCTTAGCAGCTCCAGTAAGTAGCCTCGACAAGCTGATGAGTGATGGTGAAAGGGCTCTTTTTGTGTCGTGTCGTCGCAGGAAGGGAAAGGGAAGGAGTACAGCTTTGTGAAACTGGAGTTGCGTTTGCGTTTAGCTGAAGCAAGACCGCATTAAGGGGCGAACTCCCAGGAGGGGAAAGGAGGCCTACGCTAAATTTCAAGAATATTCATCTTTCTTCCTTATTTCTGGCGACGCTATAGGTGGAGAAAGGCTAGGAGAACATTTCGTGCTTTACATAGTGGTACCAATGAAATTATGATTGTGGTTATTTCAGACTTTCACGTGAAACTAATGCTGTCACGATGAATGAATGCCCGAAAGCTGTTCACTACAGATTGAAGCCGGTCATTCACTTTACTGGTAATAACCCCAAATAATTTTTAATATGGAAGTGTTCTTTTCTCAGAACTTGAACTGTTCTTTGGCTAGTTTCTGGAGTGCTACTTTTGACCAAGCTTATTATGCGAAATGTAACTCCGGTGTTTAGAATATTTCATGAACTACAGAATGATGTATGCATCAACCAACAGATTCTTCGAATAATCATCTTTGAATAAACTAAATAAACAAGCCGTTAAGGAATGAGTATGTGTAGAAAATCATCAACCTAACTCGGATACCATACGTCAGATATAATCACCATAACTTTCGTGGTTACAAGTAGTAGAACATCTGTAGGTCCATAATATAGTCGCATGGAATGCCGTACAAACTATAGACGCGACAGGAGCTCAAGAGTCCCAATATAAATGCAAACGTGTCGTTGAGCACCTTGCGTTAAAGATATACGCAGCGTTCGCATTAGCACCATATGGAAGAAACTGAATAGTCGTTATGAGTGTCAAGTTGGAGATGCGTATTACAGGGCTGAATATACCATTATACGATTATTTGCCTCACGTCAATATATGTGAACCCTTGTCGACCAGCTTGGCCGGACATTTTATCTTGCATGGCTGGAAAGAATGTGTCTGAGAACTCAAAGCGGTCTCTCAACTTCGAAGACAATCTACCGTCCCTCGAAGCTGTCGCCGGGTATGATCGCGAAACGCCATTACATGCAAATGAACTGCAGCAGAAGACAGATGCGCATGGGGGTAGGAGGAGGCAGGGAGGACGTCCTACCCTCTTAGATTATTCGAAAAGGGGGCAAATTTCACTCCGTATATACCTTGACTTGGTCGGACCTCTCACACCATGTCTAATTGCCAGACTTATGAATACTCAAGTTTTTTTGATGATGAGTACCACGAAGGGGCTTTGATGCAGCGCTTAATGTGCTCAATATTTTCCACCTGTTCTCTGAAAATCCGCATACCATTGGTGGGGCTTTTTTGAAAGCACGACACTTATTTTTTTTATTTTTGCAGCAATTATGGCGTTGTCTTTCTTCGCACTCGATCATAAAATACGGGGGAGGGTGTATGGTGTAGCTATGCCCTTTTTACTGGAGAGCCAGGCGCACGCCAATAATTGCAACATTTATTTGCCTCCATCATTTTTGAGCTATAAAGGTTCTCTTAAGGCTTCCGCTTCGTAGAAGGTTGATTTAAGAGTTAGTGCTTCGACAGAAAGCTCGCAGCGACCACCTAAGCTCAACAGGTGGAAGTGCCACACTTTGTGGGATGTGCTCCTGGACAATACCGCCACAGTGGCAAAAGCAGTCGATGACTATCTCCCGAAACTAACCCCTTTCGGACCGGCAAACACTGTTCTATTATTACAAACGAACAACAGTGTCACAACTTCCATAAACTTTGTATAGTCGTCCAAAAGACAAGCCTATAGCTATAGGAAGGCCCGGAACATCACTCCATATTGTTCTAGTCATCAGAGATTGGAGAAAATTGTAGAACTTACGTGGGACTTTTCGCTAGACGAAGTAACGCTCGCTGTCGTTCTGGTCAACGTCGAGCCGACTTGAAGAAGACCTCCGACGTACACTCGAAATCAGCACCTCCACGCTCGCTTCGGTGCACACCGGTTGCTTCTATCGCTAACTCAGGACGGTCAACAACTTCCACTGACACGCGTGAGTCAATAACACTTTATCTTTGCAGGTCGTTTACACGAGTCAACTATGTTAGATGTTCTCCACTCTCTGGCCGGGTAAATGCTCAGGTTGACGTTAAATAAAGTCAGCACGGAAAACACAGCCACGTTCTTCGGTCTCGTCCTTTGCCCATTTGTCAGAGAGCAGCGTAAGCGCTCACGGAGGATGGTCTGCTAACTCAGATCAGACGTCTAGGGTTCGAGGGACTACGTGCGAGGCCACGATGCGGTCAGCAAAACACGGAGCTTCGGGAGGAAAAACAGGCAGGCAGTACAAGCGCGCGCTCTCCGAGCAGAGCGATGCTTTTTCCAGCGCGCACCGGCGTTGTGCGGAGGAGCATCACTTCGGGTGCAGCGTGCGCGCGTTTTGCTTCGGGCCGGCCCGGATGTGCGAGGGTGTTCCCCATCCTCCTCCGCCTCCTCTTTCCTTCCTCTATCTCTCCATCACACATATTCCCTCTCGCTCGCTTCACGCTATCCGAACAGGGGGGGGGGGGGGTTCGATCGATCTACCCGTCTGTCCGTGCGTGCGAGGACTGGTGGAGAGCTGCGCTCAAGAGTAAAGCCAGAAGCAGGACTACGACGGTTTACTCCTTTCCTTCTTCCCCTGCCGGGGTTGGGTGGGAGATGCGTATTTCGAGCCTGTCCATCGGCTGTCGGCTTTAGTTTGGAGCGGTGTGCTAACGATCGCCGACGACTCCTACGGGCGCAGCAGCGGTGTCCGAGGTAGGGTTCAGTCACCTGAGCGTTTCGCGTTGAAGGAAGCGCGGGGGGTGGCAATGTAGGGCTTCTGGGGGAAATCAACTTACCGTTCGCTCCTGGTCTTTCCCCCGGGACGCACCTCAAGTTGCGTTTCCCCAAGTATTAGCGCGGCTAATAAACCTCGAAGGACCCTCGAAGGCTCGCATGAGCGAGTGACTACTGGAGTTCGGACTGTCTTTTTGTTTTGAGTGATTTTCTTTGATCGTGAAAGAAGAACCTGTTATTTGCACCTATAATCTATCTCGCGCGCGTGGTAATTAGGCCGATTTAAACGTCGTAAAGTGGTAGTGAGGCTTTCGGTGACTTGAGTACACAATGATATCCTTCATGGCTGCAAGAATTTTAGCAATATCGTGATTACGATGTCATTGTGTTTGTGTGTGTGTGGTCACCTTTTCCCTCTATTCCTCCCTCTTGATCTGTACCTCTAAATTGCTAACTCTCCTATACCTTTGCTACTCTGCGGTGAAGCATACAAGTTAATAGACTGATTTGAATACCTGCCTTCTCTTTCTTCCCTCTTTTTTAGTTCCTCCCTCTACGCCCCTTCTTTTTTTTTTCAGAGTTTTCTCTCAAAGTGATATTCAAATAGGTGACATAGGAATGTATTAGCAGGTGGTGTTTTTTTACGCTTTTTACACTAGTGCGAGTGGGCTTAAGTAACGTCGCAAGTGGCAGGAGTTGCAATTATGTCCAGTTAGATTGATTAAATCGAGGGTTTAGCGTCAAATTACACATGATAACGCTTACTAACATCACCAATCAGCATTCTAAATCCTTCCGCTGGTGGACACGTCCCACTTTTCTAATTGGTGCAGGTCAGTAATAAAGTCAGCTGCGATCAGGGAAATTATATACAGGAGATAAGGTTGACAAGCGACCGTATGGTAACGTATCATGAGGATAGTAAACGTAAAAGATGCATTGCAATAAAGTCAAAGTCAGGGTCAGCTGCTACATGACGGTAAAACATAAACCAGTTAGAAGACGGCGAAAAAGAGTGAGAAGTGACACACAATGACTTAACTACCATATGTTATTAGGCGCATGTACTGTTCACAAAATAATAATAATAATAATAATAATAATAATAATAATAATAATAATAATAATAATAATAATAATAATAATAATAATAATTAGCTATATATTTGAAAGCTGACATTCTACCACCGGGGTGACATGAACTCACATTCCACCTGCATTAATGAAATGAAAGTAGGGATGACACAATCGTCACGACACATGTTGATATAATATGCTTCAAAAATTTTACGTTCGACCTTGACCCGGCATAAATAAAAAATCTTAACGTTAGATAAGAGCGGAACACATCAACAAATCCGGCAATTGCGGGGAAGATTTGCTCCGTCCGATGTGTTCAACAAATTATGGCTTTAGCGCAGTCTTTCGTTTAAACATCAGCCAGTATGGCCGATGTAAACCTTTTTTCCTCGTTTGTGAAATACAATACACTTCACGTGTGGCGCAGTTGGTGTACCTGTTTTCATGTCAAATAGAACAAACCAGTGTGCTGGTTCTGCCGCACGCAACACAACGCAGAAAGTTTGCAAGGCTCAAGAACCTCCCTCCGAAATCTAGAGATAGGATTCTTGGTAGAAGTGTGGGTGATGTGGAACGCGAAATCTTTGAAGCACATTTAGAGCTATGGCATGATGCCCTCTGCGACGGGCCCTCCCGAGGTCCTCCAGGCCTTGGTTCAACGGGCCCGGTTGGTCACCAAAATCATCAAGAAAACGCGAAGTAGGCTTCTCTCCCCCATGCTTTTGCTATAAACAATTACTAAAATGTTTTCGCTCTATATCAACTTGCACTTTGACGATTGTATCCGCCCTACTTCCATTTCTGAAGCGCAGAAGGAATGTGAGTTGTCATTGCATCGCCCCGCCGCGGTGGTGTATAGTGGCTAAAGTACTCGGCTGCTGACCCGCAGGTCGCGGGATCGAATGCCGGCTGCGGCGGCTGCATTTCCGATGGAGGCAGAAATGTTGTATGCTCATGTGCTCAGATTTGGGTGCACGTTAAAGAATCCCAGGTGATAGAAATTTCCGCAGCCTTCCACTACGGTGGCTCTCATAATCATATATATCGTGGTTTTGGGGCATTGAACCCCCCATATCTATCTATCTATCTATCTATCTATCTATCTATCTATCTATCTATCTATCTATCTATCTATCTATCTATCTATCTATCTATATATCTATCTATCTATCTATCTATCTATCTATCTATCTATCTATCTATCTATCTATCTATCCATCTATCCATCTATCTATCTATCCATCTATCCATCTATCCATCTATCCATCCATCTATCCATCCATCCATCCATCCATCCATCCATCCATCCATCCATCCATCCATCCATCTATCCATCCATCTATACATCCATCTATCCATTCATCTATCCATCTATCCATTCATCTATCCATCCATCTATCCATTCATCTATCCATCCATCTATCCATTCATCTATCCATCCATCTATCCATTCATCTATCCATCTATCCATTCATCTATCTATCTATCTATCTATCTATCTATCTATCTATCTATCTATCTATCTATCTATCTATCTATCTATCTATCTATCTATCTATCTGTGACTCCTCCAATGTAATATTGGCTTTAAAGTAGGCTGCTGTTATCTATTTATCTTTTTCGGAGCCCTCCACTACGGCGTCTCTCAAAATCGTATGGTGCTTTTGGAACGTGAAACCCCACATATGAATCAAATCAATTATCTATCTATCTATCTATCTATCTATCTATCTATCTATCTATCTATCTATCTATCTATCTATCCATCCATCTATCTTTTTTTCGGAAACTGTGCATGTGCATTGGTTCTCCTGGAATATGGTGGTAGGTGACAAATCACAGAAACTAGCCCAGTCATTGTGTGTGTTCCTTCTCCCCCTTGTACCCCCACCCTTTCTTGACTTGTTATGCTTTTATCATTATAGATGGACAAAACTTCACTCTCTCCCTTGCGAAACGAATCACTAACTAAACGGCCGTAGCTACTGTGGAAGCAACTGGCTCCTTTCCACCTCCCCCCACCCCTGATTTGGTACTAGGTCGTACATTGTCAGCGAACACTACTACTGAAAAGGGAACCTTTCCCATATATAATACGAGCGATTTCTGAAGAAAATTCCGGGCCAGGACTCTATCCAACAACATGTTTATACCGATCTGAAGAATGGGTAAAGTCTGGAAGTCAGTTTTGAAATGTTAAGATGCCTCGCGATTTGGACCACTCGTGGTGTGTCCCGAGCACACTGTTTTAGACCAGTCATGTCTGTGTAGCTCACAAACGTAGTTATTGTGCACACACACACAATGTGTGTGTGTGAGAGAGAGGGAAATAATGGTACATTTTGGAATATTTTTCATAGTAAGTAAAAATGTGATGCGGAAAAAATTGACATCTTGCACTCTCATCATTGATATCAGTGAGCTTGTGCGATCTTTTTGCAAGAAAACTATTTCTCTCTCTCTCACACACACGTTTTCCTTCTGAAGAGAGAGTGAGAGTGCGCAAAAGTGAAATGGTTTACTTGAGTCCCTTCTCCCATACCACCGGAATAAGATCTTCGCTTCACTCTTCCCTCCTGCTCAACCTTTCCCTATTTCTCTTTCTGCTCCGTATCGAGGCTTAACTAGCTTCTTGAGGCACGTTGCCCCGAGGGCCTGTTGAAGTGGCAATTCTGAATGAGATGCTACGTGCAGGTACGTGACATTTCGCTCAAGAAAAAAAATATGGCGTTATAAGAACGCCCTTGGTCGCAAGATAACAAGCTCGGGTCCTTTGCTTTGCCCCGCGCCCCATACACTCATAAGAAGTTAGTTCTTAATTGAGTGTGTTTCCAAACAGCCACGTTGCAAAATCATAAGAACAAAGCGAGTTTGAAGACTATCTGTTGGACAAGAAAAAAAGATGGTAGTAATGAAGTGCTCCAGGAAACTTTGTGCTCTCTGTCGAATTCTTTCGAACTATTGAGGAGCTTCTAATTATTTATTCAAAAGGGATGAAGTTTAAGCCCGTAGAGCTAATCAGTCTCAGGAGTATAAAAAGAGACTTTTCTAAAGAGTGCTTTCAAAGACTATCTCGTTGTTTTTCTTATTTATTAATATGCATGGGGACGACTGATTTCGTTATTGTGCTGCCTCGGCAGTGAAATACATATCTAGATAAATAATTTCCTTCAGACATTAACTAACCTTTATTCAGTGTGCGTGACCGTTTGTGTGCGATGTGCGGGGTGAAGTCGAGAACGAAGTAAGCGTTGGTAAGTGCTCTTTAACTGATTTGGTGATTCATACTGCCACGTGGCGGTCACGAGGAAGACACTTTACGCCTTAAAAGAGATACCTTAGGCAGTTTTCGCATAAATATGAATATCCTATTCGTTAACTACAGCATACAATAAAGTGGACAGATACGTACCGGCTACTCGTATTGATCCCATGGTAGCATGAAATTATTACAAAACACTCTCCTTTGTTTCATTTATTTTTCATCTTTCAAACTCCCTCCTCGCTATCCCCAGTGTAGGGTAGCATACCGGTCGCTCCAGACTGATTAACATTCCTGCCTTTCCTTTCCCTCCTGTTCCTCCTATAAAAAAACAGTCATTGCTCTGAAGAAATAGGCTTTGCGAAAAGAATTGACACAATTTCTAACTCTATCGGACTGCGTCAGCGCTTTCGTGCATTAATACCATGCAACCACGCAACTATTGCTTAGAGAGGGTGGTGGGCTTAGAAGACAACCATGCACAGTGCACGTCGCAATGAGGCGGAGCGAGTACTGTACATGCGCATGCTGATTGATTCGTTTCCGTCGATGCAGTTGATCTTGCATTGAGTCTTGTAAGTCAGAAGCCGGTACAGATGGCGATATTTTTAGGATCTTAAAAGACAAACGCAGAGAAAGGAGAGGCACTCATGTCCCATCAGGGAGTCCGCTCACTTATAGAAGGATCCATGGCCACCCCGCAAAGCACCCTACAAAGAGAAGCCGGAGTCGTGGCTCCGAATGCAAACTGGTATTCAAACATCAACACGAATCGCAAGGTACGCCTGTCGACACAAAGATCTCCACAGCCATGTGGCAGAGGGAAACCGACACTCTACCATATCAAACAGAACTGCCAACAAAACTCAATCGCTACACAGCTGTTCCAAACCCAACATCAGAGCATTGGAAGACTGCGCTGTCTCTGCCGGAATTCGGGAAATCGTATGTATACCTCTAATCGATATAGACAAGCATCGGGCTGAAAAGGTGTCGAGTGTTTTATAGACTAAGGACTAAGCTACACCGAAACTGCCCCGCCGCGGTGGTCTAGTGGCTAGGTACTCGGCTGCTGACCCGCAGGTCGCGGGTTCAAATCCCGGCTGCGGCGGCTGCATTTCCGATGAAGGCGGAAATGTTGTAGGCTCGTGTGCTCAGATTTGGGTGCACGTTAAAGAACCTCAGGTGGTCGAAATTTCCGGAGCCCTCCACTACGGCGTCTCTCATAATCATATGGTTGTTTTGGGACGTTAAACCCCACATATCAATCAATCAAATCAGCTACACCAAAACTGAAGACTTTGCAAGACAGAGTCCAATAAGGGCAATGTTCCACTTCGATATAGCATTGAGGACAATCTGTGCAGACAGCCGAAAAGACAGCACATATAGTCCAAAACGTCCGAATAACGAACCAAGCCTCACGGATCCTGGCAACGATGTCTGCACGACAGGACGCCACCTCGCCTCGACGAGAGAAAGCTGAGGCTCATATCATATCGCTGTGTTTCTGAGTGCCCTTCACTAATCCGTGAACATTCCAACGTAGCCTTCATTAGGTGCATAATAAACCATGGTTGTATGCCTTCACGTGAGCAAGGAACCTTCCCTGACATTTTTCCTAAACCTTCTGCTAAGCTGTTCGCGAACAACGTGCTGCCTAGTACTCGGATAGTGTCTACTTTTTATTTCTCACTGTCACAAACTCTTCTTCTCTTTCACTCTTTTACATCCTTTTCTTTCTTCCCAATCACAGGGTAGCAAACCATTGCCTTCGTATGGTTAACCTCCAAGTCTTTCCTTTATCTTTCTCTCTCGCTCTCCGATGATGTGCTGCTCCCTAAGCTGTCTGCTTAGTCATCTTCGACTCAATGAGCATTGGAATAAATAAATGAATAAATAAATAAATAAATAAATATGAATAAATAAACCTTGCCGCAGTATACACTGTACAAGAACGTGACTCCACAGTATGCTGCTTAAAGGATTAGAGGAGGAGGGGGAATAAATGAGGAAGAACAGGGAGGTTAGCCAGTTCTCAGACCGACTGGCTACCCTGTAAAGGATTAGAGATAACTGTTATGAATATATGCCCGCTGACGCGGAAGATGCCCTTTCGAGTGGTCTTAATTAGAACCTTCGTATATTGTATACATAGCTCGAATTCTATAGCAACAGTGAACGTGTGTGCAAAAGTGCCGACGCACACAGCCAGGGGAAAACACGAGATGGGAGCTCATCGGCGCGCGCATAGAATCAATCACAGCAGAAGAAGCTACAGAGGCAGGCTATTGTGGTGGATAATGAAGTGCGGGACTGCACACAGGCGGTATTGTAAAAGTGCGCAAACAGGTCCGTGGTCTCAATGAAACGCCCTATGAGTCGCCCTGGTGCGATATTTCGAGCGAAATGCCAGCTTCTGCGCGGTGACCCTGTGTGCGCTGTGTGGCAGGCCCATCAAATAATGCGACGAGCTTACATTATACGCCCACACATGGCGTGTGATTGGAAAGGCGTGTTCTATTTTCTCCTACACAGCCGGAAGGCAGTCTTTTCCATTCGCGGAGACGCGCATTCAGAACGAAGCAGCGTAGCTCCCTATATACCTAAGCGGGGCGACATTGAACTCCTGGGCACAACTAAGTTTGGTCGGGTGTTTCAATGCCTCCCTTAACAGGTTGTGTTAGCATGCGTGGGTATGGATGTTTGCAGAGTTACATCTTGGGTGACGCTATTCATCATCATTTTCTTGTTCGGGTTACGTTAAAACCACGGGCTGCAATGAGTATTATCAGCGCTGACAGGGACTGCTGGTTGTCGAAGAATATGCACAGATATGTGCATAGTAGGGGCATGGAGCGCAAATGAGAACAGCCCCCTCTTCCTGAATGTCGCGAGTTCAGTCCATCCTCGCCAGTGGTACGTTGTGTTTTCGTCCACTTTCTTTTATTCTCGTTTACATTAAAATTACTTCTAATAACAACCCCCCGTACTTAGCATCGTTGTCTGCTAGTTATCATATATATTGTGTTTAACAAGAACAACGAGCCCTTCAGTTTACTCTTCTCTTCATTCGTAGCAAGGGTCTTGTTCCGGGAGGCTTGATGCCCTTGAGGTAGTATGCGAGGGATTATTGGTCAGCTGTCGGCTCGTAGTCAGACCGTGAGCTAAGTGACGCCAGCAGGCTAAACGAATGTTCCACACTCGCCGCTATGGCAACAGGCGACACTGACTGACGCTCCTACATTTAAATGCACACACATACCCTATAAAGTTGACGGACGGATGGCCACCACCGTAGCTCAGTGGCAGAGCATCGAACGCGTTATTCGAAGGTCGCAGGTTTGGTTCCTGTTTGCGGCAAGTTGTCTTTCTGTCTACTTTTCTTTCTTCACATTTACATTAAATCCTAATAAATAACCCTAAACTTTCCCTGGCATTATGGTCTGTGTGTTGTCATTGTTCCTACCCCTTTGATCAATTAAAGCGAACTGGGCAAGGCAGCGTTTGTGCCTTACTTACACTCAGTCTGACCTTTCCCTCCTTTGCTTAAAGACGAGGGTTATGTCATACAGGGTTCTGATGATGATGGATGATGTTACATTCCAAAAACAGTTTACTTCCCGTCTTTTGCACTCGCAAAGTCAGGAACTTAGAGCAGGCCGTTGCGAGAAACACGTCGTCGCTTTATTTCGTTTGTTTTTCATTCACTCAGGAGCATGTTATCTCTTGGAATCGACCAATGCATAAAAGAGAAAGCTGCTTCGAAGCCCCCCCCCCCCGCCCCGCCCCATATGTGAAATCCTATACGCACTCTTTGGAGATATGTACAAACCGCCCTGCCGCGGTGGTCCAGTGATTAACGTACTCGGCTGCTGACCCGCAGGCGCGGGATCGAATCCCGGCTGCGGCGGCTGCATTTCTGATGGAGGCAAAAATGTTGTAGGCCCGTGTGCTCAGATTTGGGTGCACGTTAAAGAACCCCAGGTGGTCGAGATTTCCGGAGCCCTCCACTACGGCGTTTCTCATAATCATATGGTGGTTTTCGAACGTTAAACCTGACAAACCAATCAACGGAAATGTGTACAAACTAGAAATCTACTGTCTTTCCCATTAGCCCTATTATGAAGGCGCGTCATCTCTACGTTCCCTAGTGAAAAGTTTAGGCCTCTACTGTAACTCAAGTTTCGTTTTCCTTTAGAACACTCCTTTATAATTCGCCTGAAAAAAAAACTATTTCATTAGTAAGTGGTGCCTACCTGTAAGCGGCGCTAGCAGACGCTCTCGGCAAGCTTTGCAATCGCCTGTTTACAGAAACCAAACATTTTCCAACATTCTGAAAAATAAAAGATGAATTTTAAAGAATTCTCGAAGCGTGTAAACAAGGTTTCATGCGAATTGCCATGAAGACGCAGATGCACTTTCTTAAAGATATTTCGTAGAGAACGACATCATTTGGCTTCGTATTGACGATGTTTATGTATATATTATATAGTTGGAAGTTCTTCTAGCACCTTCACGGCCTCTTCCCCGATATTTTGCATATCCCTCATTGCATCGCAAGTATAAGTTAGCCAAGTGAACATCCCATTTTCGGTTAGCGCCGCTGTGTGGTTGAGCGAAGGCATCTTCTTTGGTTAACTTCACTGTTTGATTACCTGAAGATACCCCTTTCGGTTAACTTCACTGTCTGGTAAAGCGGAGATCTGTTTTTCGGTTAACGTCACTAACTTTGATATCTCTGTTTTTCTTTCCTTTCAGCTCACCTTCTTTCTCTCTCGCACAACTTGACAAAATACTTCCCATTGTTAGAAACGTTAAGGAGGATGACTACGTGAAGCTTCAGACCTAAATCACAATTATCGTAGGCGTTTTCGAGATAGCTATAATCCCGCGTTGCCTGAAAACATATGTAGTCTACAAACAAATGTTCCAGTTTGTAGCAGTTCTCGTTACCTACACAGTTAACCGATGGATTGGAAACGCCATATATGATTGTGAGACACGCAGTTATAGAGGGTACTGCAAATTTGGACCATCTGCCCTTCATCAATTTGCACCTATGGATCTAAGTACACGGGCCTCAAGCATTTCGCGTTCACCTAAATGCGTTCACCACGGCCAGGGCTCGATCCCGTGACCTCGAGGTCAGCGATCGAGCATCATAACCACAATAGAAGACCGTGGTGGGTGCTACTGGGTGCGATTGGCACCTGTCGTAATTTACTCCGTACTTATTGGCATTATGTGGAAGCGGTCCCTTTTCCAAACTTTTTCCCGGTAATAAACATTCCAGTAACAATTTTTTCCTTTTCTTTTATGCATTTGGAGGTGTAGGACTGCTCAACATCAACAACTGGCCACCATTGCACCACGACCACTGCCTGTTTGCTCCCATAAAACACGTCAGTGGTTGAAGACAGACCATCTGCAATGAGATAAAAAAAAACTGCGCACCTGAACTGGAACACTGACGAGTCGATCACGCGGAAAATCCTTCAAAAGCATAGTTGATTTTCATTAAAGCACCAATCATCATAAAATATAGGACCATTTATAAGTACATAGTTCAAAAGCCCATGAGAAAGGTTATTCGGAATATAAAAGCTTTTATCTACGTTCCTTCCCCCCGTTTTGAGGTGGTACTCTGTATCATGGGGAGATAGGCATGGGTTGCGTACCTTTTCCAGTGCTGCATGGTTTTATCGATGCACCAGCATACAAGACTTGCGGAAGTTCCTTATAAGTGAGAGGGAGGCGAAGAAAAAAAAGACGCAAAACTGTACATTTATATCACCAGTCGTGCACGCTCGCAGACTCTGAATAACTCCGGCTGAGTGGTTCCCGAGGGGCACGTTTTCCAAGACCAACAACACTTGTTTGTTGAACTGCGTGTGTCGGGCGGGGCGCGTACACATCTATGGACTGCGTGAGATTTTGTGTTCTGTTCGTTTCCCTTAAATCCCCGGAGGCACAGTTCGGTTTTCTTTTCTCCAGCAGAGAATCTTTTCGAACCAGGAAGAAAAAACTCGGAACGCTCATACATCGAGCTCAGTCGTTATGTGGAAAAACTCGAGTGGTAAGAGTGACCACATTCGTTTCGCGAAAGTTGATGCAGAGATTGCAATATATTCCTGCTCTTGCGAAGTGTAAATACAAGAAAGGTGAATATAGTTACCGCAGCATTTCCGCATTTCATAACCCATCACCTCGAGCAATTCCACAGAATTCATTTTCAGAATTATAGAAAGATGGGCTAGTTGGTATAGGTTCAATGCGAAATTTGGAACCACAAGCTAGCAGGACACAAAGAGTGGTACGCCGCGCTTCCTGCCCTCAGTCTGCGTTTCTTCAGTCAGCAGTTTCTTTCTTTCAGTCGGCGCTTGTTTGTGTCCCGCTCTGCGTCCCGTTAGTTCACACTGCAAAAATTCACAAGGAATAGATTGATTATATATTGTGTCCAGGTACTTCGCCTTGCTGACTGATTTGCCCCCACGCTCCCAGTACAAGGCGTCGTGGTTAGCTCAGTTGGTAAAGCGACCGCCCCGGAAAGGTGCTGGTGCCGGGTTCGATTCCCGAACCCGGCACCATGAAAAGCTTTATAGTGGACTTCTTTGTCAACTATGAAGCTTTCCATTTGTAGGTAAGCCGCGTGGATTTCCCTGCAGCTGCAGGCTACAAAGGGCTGGTTTCAGTTATTCGTTTCATAACCCATCCGCCACCTTGTGGGATTCAGCAGAACTCGTATGTAATGAAGGTCTAAGCAAATGACTGGACATTGCTATGTTAAACACTTAAGAACTGCGAAGCTGCTTAGCCAAATGTTCCTTGTCTGACGAAAAAAAAAGTGCCGCCATATCGACGAAGTGAATGATGATGAGTGGGCGAAGCTCTGGAGGTAAACCTAGTAAGCCATGAATTCTCCGTACATTTTGCCCACTCAATTTTATTACAACGCTCCCCCTAGCGTACGTTGCCGCACTAAATCGAACGATTCCCTTCCACCAATGACACGTGCCATGTGTGACATCATTCCTATTTTATAACATCTCGCATCTTTCATCATCAACTACAAGTACCGCCGTCTAGTTGATAACATTTTGCATCTTTTCATCATCAGCTACAAGTACCGCCATCTAGTGAACACTGCAAGAACTAAACGAGAGGTGGCGACATACAGGGGACGCACAACCAACGCCTTAAAGAGCTTCGCACCTAAAAAAAAAACTATAGCTTTTAAAAGCGGATATCGTTTCATCAATGGGGAATAAAAGCTTTGGAAAAGATCTCGCTGATTTTCTACAATTTTCTTCTCCTATTTAGCAAAATATAGTTGAATAAATGTTTTTAGATGAACATTACGAGAGATTTCCTTGAACTTTACGCACATTTCTTTTATCTGAAAAAGTCAAGAGAGACTTACTATGAAAAAAAAAAAACTTGAAAACGCACTTTCAGTTTCGACGTTAGGAGCTGGTAAGTGAGGCGACCGGAAGTTTTCTGGGGTACGTTTGCTGCTGTTATAGCCATCTTGAAAGCGTATATAATAGGGAACGGGAAAAGCAACGAGGGCTTTGAAAAGAACCCGAAGTGATAAGAAGTCTTACACCAGCGGCGACGTGCACGCAGATCTATGAGAGATTCGAACGTCTGGTTTCAGCGCGAAGTTCTGTCTCTGCAAGTGCGACATCCGGGTCATGTCTGTGACTGCGTGTTCTTTGAATCGAACCTCTCTGCGCATAAAATGAATGTAGAAACAGCATATCATCACCTGCCTAAAGCCTGTAGTAACGACCTGGAATCAACCCAAGAAAGAGCCTTCATCATTAATCTATGTAAGGCGTTGGAGCAACCTGAAAGCAACCATATAAGTCTTTGTAATCGTCCTGTTTCGCTATTTCAAGCCTTGCGCTGCTTAGAACAAGCTTTGCCAATTTTCGTTACCCTTCGATTTAGAACCAACGCACCTTGGTCAATGACAAACGGCATTAGCGCAAAAAAAACACAAAACAAAACAAAGGGAATGCTTACCGAATTTGTAACCCGCCGGGAGCTCTGTGTTCAGAATCGATTTTAGCAAAAAAAAAAAAAACATTCGTCTATAAAGTCAAAATAATCATCGAGGAATTATTTTTCTGGAGCATTGCTAACCTTAATTGAACTCGTCAATGAGGAACAAGAAATAAACAACCTAGATTGTTTTCCTTTTTGTCGGGTAAGGTGTAGTATTCTTTCCGGCTTTGACATAATGAGGAGTCAGGTGCGTAATTACGGGAGAATGATGGCCACCGTACAAAGGGAAGTTAGGGAGGTTAAGTATGGGCATATCCCGCTTGCTCCACAGGCGGCGAAGGCAGACGGCGAGAGTAAGAGAGTAAGATCGAAAGAGAGAGAGATAGAGATGGCGTGAGTAACGCTGACTCCCAAACTTCGTGCTGCGTAATCAGAGGTTCCGTCTAACGTAGAAGTTCCGCTCTCGTCTATTAAAAAAAAAAAAGTTGAGGCAGCTTCACCCCCGTGGTGTCAAGGTTGAAGGAGGTGCAGAGGTTGGTTGCCATACTTGTTTCTCTTCTTCTGTGTTTACCTCCTATTTTTCTTTCCTGCTCTCTTTTCCTGCTGTTATGTATTGCTTTTCTCTTTATCTTAGTTTATGTCTACTTTTTTTCTTTTTTTCATTTTCTCACTTTCTATTTCTTGCTGGCTCCCCATTTAAAATTTTATGCGTGCTTTTTTGTTTTCGTGTTGCATTTCCGAATCATCATACAAGACAGTGCTGCGTGCGATAATTCCGGCCACCATAGAACGATAGAGCACGTCCTATGTCACTGCCCTCACTACAGCTCGCACCGGCTGCCACTATAGCTGCTGCCTTAGCTAAATACAGACCTTTACCAGAACAGTGAGCGCTCGAATGCCGACACTATCTGTCATCGCACAGAAAATCAATCAAGCCCTTATCAAACTTCTTGCGTATAGTGGCCTGTTGAATAGACTATAGCACCCCCGCTCTTTTTAATTTTTTCTGGCGCCTCTACTTTACTCTTCGCTTTCCTTCTCATCTTCTTCCCTCTCTCCTTAGTGCAGGCTAGCAAACTGGGTGCTACAATTTCTGGTGGACCTCCCTGCGTTTCCCTCAATTTATTCTCTCTCTCTCTCTCTCTCCGCACTTCATATATTCATCAAGGCGCTCGTAGAACAAGAGGAAGGAGACTTCTCCATGACGCGCGCTTCGTATGCTGCCGCTAACTGTTCTTGTGTGTGATTTTGCCTGCGTTACGTCAAGCGACGACGACAGCGGACGACAGCCTGCCTCTCATAGAGTTCTCCGCACCCGCACTTCAAAAATGCCATTCTCAAGATGTAATTTTTCCATATAGATCTCCGGCAAAAGAACGCTGTCAACAAGGAATGCTATACAGAACTAGTGCAGCGCATTACGGTAAGAAGAAATGGCGAGCAGGACCGACACAGGAGTACAGCACACTAACTTACAAATAAGACGACGTCGACGAGTCGATCTGTCCTTTTGGGTCGGACAGCGCAGCCATTTCTTGTTTACCGTAATGCGCTGTAACAGTTCGAGTATCACAAGCCAACTCGCCCAATCTTTAATATTTGCGGGCTATACCGAAGTTTCCAAAACATCTATTCACAAAGAAAAGAAGTGTCACTATCTCTTTTACTTTTTCCTAAGACAACTGGAAGACGCAAGCCATTTTACGGTTCTTCTCAGTCTATAGTACTGATTAGCGCCCGAAAGCGTTATGCCACCAATGCGACTTTGTATGGCCTCCGAGATCGAAGGCACCAAAACCTTTCTGCCACCAATGTTGCTTTGTGGGGCCCTCCGGGATTGAAGGCACCGAAAGCTTTCTGCAACACACGTGGTCTTGCAGTGCCTTCGTGATTAATCCACCTTTGACAGACAGACGACGTCATGTGATGATGTCATCAATAGCCATCTCGTTAGTGACATCGTGATGCGTCACGAATTTTCGTGACCTGTGACGCCATCTTCAAACAAGAAAAAATCACTATCATACGACGATGTTTTGCACGCAATTTCTGACGCTGGCGCCACCTGCTATCACTTTTCGGGTTTGATGAGGCAAGTCTATGCTATCGCCCTAATCATTGACTTTATGCCGAAATATTAGAGCTGTTTACGCTTCATGACTCATTAGTTCATGCTTGTCGAGAAGGTGACACCATTCGAATGTTTCGTGAACGCTTTATTCGTTCGATTTGCTTTGGGGAAAATCTTTAACGTTTTCTTTTTTTCTCTTCAAGTGAGGCTTTGCTCCTGGAAATTCTCCCTCGCTACTTTTTTTGTGTTCCTCAAACTGATGTCCGCTGTCAACATACAAATTTTGAATACATTTTCGCCAATGAGGTCAATTTGTAATTCAGTTGCTGAGAAGAAAAAAACGTTCCCGTAAGTCTTCTTTCGCAACAGACACGCTAAACTCGCTCCTTTGAATCAAAAGGAGCATTCGCCGAATTCAGCAAACTTAAGTAGCTATCAGGCTGAGGAAAGCAATTTATATTCACGAGGGGCTGACAGTTTTCCGAACAAGCATCATTTGTTCTGTTCTCTGAAACATGATCGTTTGTTCAGTTTTTATTCAAACCGAAATAGAGTGTTTTTTATTCCTCTATTCGACGTTAATGTTACTAGGTGATGCCACAAATTATGTTGTGCGAATGTATTCCTTGGGTACAGATAAAGTACTTGCGTGTGAGGAGGAAACCATTGATTACTATACCAAACAAACTAAAAAGATATGAAGTTAGGCTAGCAGCTTACTCTTGTGGCATTGTACCTGGTCCAACTCAACAAAACGTCGCTCCACTAGGTCACTGTTCGTTGGCTGTGCCTAACTGATATCATTCCCACATAAAAAATACGATGTTATGCTATGTTATGCACATACAACATGAGATGTTATGCGATGTTGTGCACACAAAACATGCATTGTTATCAGTTTATACCACATACGGAACCTGACAGCGTCACCGACACCGACAGCAAGAACTCTACGAGAGTGCTCAGATGATTGATATCCGAATTTCGAATCTCCTTAGTGCAGGGTAGCAAACCGGATGTTACGAATCTGGTTGACCTCCCTGTCTTTCTCTCAATCAAATTTCTCACTCCATTAATGCGGATGGAAGCATGAACTGGTTAGCAGTAGAAATAACCAATATCAATGCAGAACACAAAACAAGCAGAAACGAGAATAATAGCGTATAGGAAAAAGACGAGAAAAAATAATTGGAAACACTCAGCGGCAGCAGATGTAGTATGTTTTGGTAAGAGTAAACGGGCTTTAATGAACTTTTGTTGCCACCCCACGTCAACTAAGAGGTGTGAATAAGAATAAGAATAGTCGTAATAATCATGTGAACATTTTTTGTACTTAGGAAACTGGTGTTGAGAAAGCGCCGTATTAAGCGGCACGTATGATGCGATGGGTTTTGATGCCACATTATGCAATTCGAACGATATTACTGAGAAAAAATAAGCAACCTAATGCATGTACATCTCTGTTGAGTGACCCTAAACGACACTGAGTTCAAAAACGAGATAGTATGTTTTTTTTTTCTTTACTCATATTACAAGCGCTATAGCCCTTCCTCGCCGCTTATTTCTTTCGAAAAACGCGAGAAATACCAGCACTAACCGTTTTAAACACTAGGATCTCGTGCTTTTGAACTACACGCCGTCATTTGCGCTTGAGCACTCGCAAACACAGAAAATGAAGCGAAAGAACTCTATCGCGCATGCTTATCATATGATACAAAAAAGAATCTGGCATGCGTCCGCATGACAAAGCACGGTAGGTGATAACTCACAACATGTATCTCTCGTATGATCGACCAATGGAGACTTGGTTTGATCTTGACGTCATCCGAACAAAATGCCGGCGTCACGAATCGTGCTACAAAGACGAGAAACGGCGGGATAGAAAAAGGTGCTTTTTTTTTGTATTTCAGAGGCTGTTGAAGGGCCCTTCGAGCGGGGCTTACGAACAAGGGAAGGGGGCGTGCAGTGGAATAGCATGGCAATGAATTGTTTTCAGAGGCGAAGGGAGGTCATTTATCTCAAGTGGGGGTTGGGCAGGCAGTTGTGGTAGACTCTCACTTGGTTAAAAAAAAAAAATTAGGGGTAGAAGGAGTCCACCATGCCCGCGTGTGCCAGTGCGCGTGCGCAATTACAGCTATGGTATATTAGAAAAACGAGAGTAAGAGGAAAAATAAAATTAGAGATAAGGAAGGAGGTCAACCAGTACTGTAGCGTGCGGTTTGTTACACTACACTATAGGGGCAGGGGGAAAGGGAGTGGAAAGGATGGCGGAGAGCGGGGGCGCCCGAAAAAAAAGAGAGAAAGGTATGAAGGAGTACCACAATCTATTAAATAGATCACCGCCGCAAAAATAATGCAGTAAAGTATATTACAAGAATATTAGTTCATATACCACAGGCGCTTCAAATAATGTGTCCAAATCCTCAAAAACCAGGAAAACGTGAAGTTTGCTCGCGTGCTTCCCAATGGTTCATTGCGTAGCGGCAGTCATCATAAGGTGGGTGGAACATCATGAGAAAAAAATGAGAGAAGTTAACCTAATTATTTTAATTATTATTATTGTCATTATTACCTTCAATTCTCTGACTTGACACAACTGCGTAACTCATCTGACCGGAAAGCCTAAATATTTTCTTTAATAATCTTTAGCCATCTTAAACTGCGTGCGCACACGGAAGAAATCTGAAGGCATATACAACAAACATCGCATTTTCTAATGTTTTGAGCATTTTGGACATTTATTGAAATACCCGGTATGCATCATGATGTAAGCCATCGAGACAAACAGATACGTTACAACACGAGAAATTTCTCGGCAGGAACATGTCTGTAGTAACCCTTCACTTCCTACTGGTGCTAGTACGGTTCATGTGCCCATTGTCATTCAGTACAGCAGGAGCGTTCGCTGACGCAACCATCGTGTTTTTTTAGGGGCAAAGCTCCTTAGGGCGTGGGCTGTGCGTCCCCTGTAGCCTGTATGTAGCCACCTCTAGTTCAGTTCTTGCAGTGTTCACTAGATGGCGGTACCGTCCCCTGTATGTAGCCACCTCTAGTTTAGTTCTTGCAGTGTTCACTAGATGGCGGTACCGTCTCCTGTATGTAGCCACCTCTCGTTTAGTTTCTTGTAGTGTTTACTAGATGGTGGTACCTGTAGCTGATGATGAAAAGATGCAAGATGTTATAAACTAGAAAGCGGTACTTGTAGTTGATGAAAGACGCGAGATCTTATAAAATAGGAATGATGTCACATATGGCGCGTGTCATTGGTTGAAGGCAATCGTTCGATTTAGTGCGGCGACGCACGCTAGGGGGAGCGATGTAATAAAATCGAGTGGGCAAAATGTACAGAGGATTCATGGTTTACCAGGTTTACCTCCGGAGCTTCGCCCACTCATCATCATTCACTTCGTGGATATGGCGGAATTTTTTTTGTATTCTTTCTGGTAAGGTATAGGTCTCGATCGCTCGAAGCGTCACCTGCTGTTGTTGACATGAAAGCACCGTTCGTGTCATAGAAAAGTGACGCAAACAGCCGCGTTCACTAGAGCGAACGTCGAGAAATGTGCCCATCTTTGTGCAATGTGGCATGCATTGTTAAGTTCATACCGTTATCTAGCCACGTAAGCACACGTGCACCGCAGGCTGGTGACGACGTGTCTAAAGTCTATTCCCAAAATGCCAAGCAGTTCCCGTGCAGTGATAGAATCAAAACTTCATATGCTCGTCACAATTTTCTGAATAGGTGTTTTGTCGTCACTTTTTTTGAAGGACACAATGAGGACTTTCACATCACCGCCAGCAGTTTTCGCAATAATCTATTGAAACCTTTCACATTACCGTAGCAATGTTGCGTCAGCAGGTAACCTGTTCAATTGAATCGAAACGACAGAATCTGCCCTGCCATGACACTCTGAAATCGAACGGTTATTGCACGTGTCGCTCAAACACTTGAAAGGTGTGGCAAGAATTGTTTATCTGCTGGCGCTATCCTTTGCACCGACGCATACATATTGCCTGTCTAATATGTCGTAGTAAGTGGATATCCTGCGCGATACCTTAACGGTCGTTTCATCATCGAGATTTGATCGAACTGAGAAGCGGTATAGTCCCGCACTCGATCAATATTTTATCTTAACAGGATTCTCTTAGTGAATAATATAGGCGGCTGTTACATTAAAGTCAGTTGCGAGGATTTACCTCTCGACGAGGGTATTACTGCTAATGAATTTATTCGGCGGGTCTTGCCACCCTCGAATCAGATTCAGCGCACTTTCAGCGGCCGGAATGCTCAGTGTGAACGCGCCTTTACTGCTAAAGAACTTAATGAAACGTTGGACAATCCAACCTGTGCTGCAGTTGCGATTCCTGGTTGCATCACTTTCCTTATTAACTTACAATGGAGGATGGATATCAAGAAAAGTGTTTTGCGTATATGATAACGCGAACTAATGGAAGCAAGTGTTATTCGCGTGTGGGGGAAGGCTTTGAACACTCCCCCCCCCCTTTCCTTACCGTGGTCTACGTCATGGAGTAATACTCCGAAACGACGGATGGTACGTGCGATAAAAACAGCGCAAAAAGACCAAGGGACGAAGAAGACACAGCAGACTGGACGAGCGCTGACAGAATATTTGCATCAAGCACGCGGCAACCGCGAGCAGTAAATCATAACTCTATATACAAAACAAAGTGATGAATGGCAAACGTACAGTTTGCCATTTCAAAGGACTGCTGAGCGAGACAACACACACCGCTCTGATTATTGCAAACTATCCAACACCCATTGGACAGTTTGCAATAATCTGCAAGTCGGCTTTCTTGTAAGGGCTTCTTTTCCAACCAAAAACTCTCGTTCACAGGACTGCTTCTCTCACTCATTGTGCAGTTATGGTGGCTAGATGGGGAGGTGTCAGCATCGGGCAGCCTGCGCTGCGAGAGGAGGCGCGCCAGTGCTCCATGACGCTGCTAGGTGGCGCGCTTGTCGCCACGGAGATGCCTTCTTGCTCGTGGTGCATCGGGGAACACGTGTGTTTTAGCGAAGTGCTGTCGTGCTGCCGCTGCTTTCAGTGATTTCTTTATGCAATGCCGCCGTGCTCGCGACAGCTATGGGAATGAAAAGAGACAGAGACACTGCTTTGCTCCAGGATGCACTGCTGGTATGTTTCCGCCAGAAAGCAAGGTAAAAAGGCGTCCCTTTTTCACCGCTCCTGAGGACGACGAACGACGCAAGGCTTGGGAGCGCTTGATCCCGCGTGCAGACAAGCCACTGGAGAAAAACTGTGTCATTTGCGGAAGCGCATTTTGATGAACGATTTATCGTTCGGACGTACAAGCATGTAATCAATGGTGAAACCGTCGAAATTCCCCGAGACCGTCCCTGCCTGACTCCCGACGCCATACCGACTGTTTTCCCGAATGTTCCGTCGTACCTTACGAAGAAGCTCCCACCGAAAAGGAAAACAGCAGCGTCGAATGGTGGCGTGCCGCGAAAGCGTAGGAAAGATGACTCCGTATGTGATGTCACTGAAGTCGGTGAAATTTGTGTTACCGATGGAGGAGTGGACTCGGAGTGCTCCACCGCTGAGGCAACGCTTCATTCTGCCGTTAAAAAGTGGCTCGAGAGCATCAGAGACGAGGACCTTCCTAGCAAGTATTGGTGTAAGCATTTGGTACCCAATGCTCCCGATGTCATGGCATTTTCAGTTTGCGAGGTGAACGGTAGTTCACTCTGCTTTCAGAAGCTACTCTTATGTACATTGTCCGAAACTGGCGTTCACTGCACTGTTTACGTACAGGGATCAGTGATCAAAGCTGTGAATGTTAATAGCTCAGATGCTGTAAAGGGTATTTTGTTTGATATGAATTCGATGACACCGTGCGAGGGGCTTGGATGGGTATCAGCGACGACAAACTGCTAACCACGAGGAACCACAAGGTTCACGGAAGCAAGCTATACAGTAAGAACTGCTTCGGTACCTGTCAGAACAATAGTCGATGTGTGCAATGCAAGTACGCCCGCAAGCTGCTCTTAAACCAAGCTTCTTACAAGCGTACAAGAGCTAGAAATGTTGTCGTGGTCAAGTCACGTAAATTGGCTGCGAAGAATGCTCAAGTTCGACGGCACAAGCGCAGTATCATAAGACTTGAGGAAAAGCTACAACAGATGAAACATGACAATGAAGTCATGAGTGCCGTACAGTTTGAGGAAAAGCTGAAAAGCCTCACGGCTAAGCAGCAAATGCAAGTTCGCGCATGTTTTGAAGCCTCCAAAAGAAAAGCAACAAACGGGATGAAAATTTGAAAAGGGGCTGGATTCTCGAATGCATTATCATGCACATGAAGAGTCCACGGCTCTACGAGCACATTCGCGCACACAAACTGATGGTAGTGCCGAGTCCTTCGTGCTTGCAGAAGTACGTGAGAAAATACAAAGGCGGCTTTGGGTTTAATGAAAATCTGCTTGCTGCTCTTGCTGAGAAGGCCAAAGACATTGAACCTTGACCACCGACATGGTGGTATCCTTGTAGATGAATTGAAGCTGTCGGAAAGCTTGGCGGTCAGCAAGAATGGTCAAATTGATGGTTTTGTTGACCTCGGATCCTACACTTCTGCGGACCAAGAAGGAGTCGTTTGTGATCATGGCCTTGTGCTTCTTTTTCAGCCATTAACTGGGAAGTGGCAACAGATTCTTGGAGTGTTCGGTTCTCGGGGCAATGTGAAAGCTGACGTGTTGTCAAAAATTATTCTGGACGCAGTGATTTGTGCAGAAAACTGTGGGGCTATTTGTTGACTTCATAACATGCGATGGGGCCACATGGAACAGAAGTATGTGGACAATCTTTGGCATCACTGGAAAACTGTCAAACACAGTGTGTAAAGTGCAACATCCAGTAGACTCAAGTCGCTATTTACATTTTATTTCCGACTTTCCCCATCTTGTCAAATGTGTTCGCAATGCTGTCACATCTACAGGACTCCTTACACCCCGGTGGGCGGGTTGGTAGTGAGTTTGTGAAAGAGGCATTCCGCTGTGACAGCCGAAGCACTGTCACTTTAAAAGCAATGCCTCATGTGTCAATGGCTGTTTGTTGCCCGAACGGATTTGAGAAACAGCGCGTGAATCTAGCTTTCAGGTTCTTCAGTGATGAAGTCCTGAGAGGGCTATATCTCTATAAGGAAGAAGTAGAGAGGCAGTATGGCTCTGGCAGCACAGCAGCCACTTCTGATTTTGTTGTAATGATAAGAGACCTTATTGCTGCAATGACCTCAAGGCACTGCCGAGAGGGTTTTGAGGCCAGATAGTGAGCAAGTGAAGCACATAATGAAGTTTAGAGAATTTCTGGATGGCTGGGAATCCTCTGGAGTCAAACTGGGATTCCTGAGTGCGTCTACAGCCCAAGGCTTGCGTGTAACACTTGAGAGTACCCTGTCACTTCTAGAGTATGTTACAGGGACTTTGGGCTTCAAGTACCTGCTGACAGCGCGCTTGAGCCAAGATCCCATTGAAAACTTGTTCGGTGTCTTGAGACAGATGTCGGGATGTAATGACCATCCAACACCGACACAATTCCTCATCTCCACTAATTGCCTCAGTTTTCAGAGCTTGGCACGGTCTCCCTCTCGTGGCAATGTTTCAGAGGGCCTGTTAAATAGCCTTTTGGATCCGAGCAAACAGTTGCGACCTAAAATTGTGCAAAATAAGCTTGATGATCTTTTAGATGTAGGGCAGCTCAATGAGGTCCATGAGATGTTAAGTGCATGTGATGCCCTTCCAGACCACCGTGATTTGGTTGGGGCAAAAAGTGACTCCCGTGTAACATACTATGTTTGTGGGTATGTACTCGAAGAATGCTAAAGAAAACCAAATGTGGTGACTGTGCAGAGTTGTTGCTACGAGGGGACAGCGAGGGCCCGCGTCCAAAAGAGTCGAGTTAACAAATCACATGGATAGAGGAGGACTGATGTACCCTTCACAAGCACTGACAGAGCTGGTCTTGAAAATGGAAGATGCATTTACACACTGCTTTAGCTTTAACAAGCTGAAGAGCAACAGCATAAGAGATCTCATCTCCTGCCTCTCTATTAACAAGCTTAACACGGTTGGCTGCACACAGCACAATGTACAGGTCACAAATGAAGTGATCAGATTTTATGCGATAACTAGGCTTCATTTTCTAGTGGCAGGTGAGAATGCATCAAGACAGGCTAAAAGAGACAAGATGAAGCACCTTAAGATGAGGCGAACAACATAATGGAATGCATTTATCTTGTGAACATTTCAATGTTCGTGTAAATATGAAGTTCCATTTTGCCTTATTTTATGTGAACTCGAAGAGTTGATAATTAAGAAGTTCTGCTGCTCAGAAGCATTCAACATTCCTTACTGTGATTGTGAAGTCTTACCTCATACATGTGATGTTTTGCTACATTGGTCCATTTGTATCAGTTACAATTTTGTGCATTATGTGAATTTGTAAATATTTTTTTTCGTGTTATGTACTTGTACTTTGCTCAAGATTGATAGATTTTTGAATAAATGTTCATTTTAAGCATGGCCCTGTCCTGGGCTCTTCCAAGTGAACATGTTGCTCGTTGTCTACTTTGAAAGGCAAGGAAGCCAATCCTTGCCAAAACTTAAGTTTATGGGAATTGCATGTGGCATGCAATTCTCATAAACCACGGCCGTACCCAGGAATTTTTTTCGGGGGGTGTTTCTGTGTAGAACGGCTAACTTTGGCAAACCGGTGGTCGCTGTGAAGGCGTGCAAGTATTCTAGTATCACTCGAAAAGTTAGAGCATAAAAAAATTTCGGGGGGTGTCAGAACCCCCTCAACCCCCCATTAGTTGCGGCCCTGTTGCATGCACTCACCACTTAAATGCCTAAAAGGCGTTCTCGCCCTGTTATAACAATATTTTCAAGAAACAGCCTTAGTGTACAGAACCAGCTTGTCTAACACCAGTGGCGTAGCCACTGGTGTTAGCCACTTTTCCCGGGGTGGGGGGGTGGGGGGGGGGGGGAGGGGTGTTCAAGCGCCCTTAATGAATGTCCGTGCCAGGGGGGGTGGGGGCACCTCCTTGATTTATGTGGGTACCGGGCAGGCAGATGTGGTCGAGCGTCATTTTGTGCTACGTATCCCATGCAGAAAAAAAAATTCGGGGGGGGGGGGGGGGGGGGCACGGGCCCGGTGGGCTACACCACTGATCCGTGCGTGTATATATACTCACGCAAAATTGAAAGTTACGGCAGGCTTCAAAGCACCCTGGTTCCGCCGTTGTCTAACACACGGAAAAGGAGGTGACCGTATGTTTTTACCTCGCATGATGTCGACGTGAAAGTGTATTTAGTGGAAGATGAACTGTACGACATACGCGTTGCCATTAATCTTGCAAATTTCTGGCAGATAGCTCGATTATAGAGCGTGCGAAGTCCGCTGTTTCGCAGCGGAGGCAACCGGTCGAGTGTCTTTTGCATCTCCATCGCATCTCCGTGCCGACAGCAGCGCCGCCGCAGCATCCTGAAGGTCCGCTCTCTCACGGC
>WOVY01000238.1:0-14903 GCA_013436015.1 Rhipicephalus annulatus | reverse complement strand
TTGAAGCTGACTAGTGGACTTCCTGGTTGACGTTCTTCGTAGCGCTTGAGCATGTTTATGTGAAACATTTCGTGGTGTGCCCAAGGTCCAACCAATAGTCGTGGTCATTCTTTTTTCCTGTAACCGGAAAATGGACACTTCCAGTGCATAAGAAGCTTGTTTTCCCTGGTTGGGAGCAATATAAGAGCCCGGTCACCAACTTTGAGCTGTCGGTTTTGGAGTTCGGTCATAATACTTCTTTTGCGAGTGTTGAGCTCGGGAGAGATTCTCTTGAGCCAGCTTCAAGGTGCGTTCAAGACGTTCTCTACAGATCAAGCACTGTATCCGTAAGTAGTCTTGATATCTTCCTCTAGGTCTTCCCCTGTCCAGAGTTCCTTCAGTATATCCAGGGGTCTCGGAGTGCCGGCCGTAGATCAGTTCAAACGGCGAGAAGCCATACTGGCCTGAGGTACTTCTCGATAGGCGAATAACAGAGGCGCAAGAAATCGGTCCCATGACTTCGGCTTCTCTTGGCACAACTTGCGCAACATCTGTTTCAAAGTGCCGTTGAACCTTTCGACCAAGCCATTGCATATCGGGTGGTAAGGCGTCGAGCTCAAATGTCGAATAGCAAGCAGAGCATTCACCTCTTCCATCAGGGCCTGACGTGAAGCAGGATGCTTGATCACAGAGGATCTTCCGTGGAAATTCCTATTCGAGAGAACATCTCCAGTAGTCCATCTGCTACTGTTGCCGAATCAATTGCGGGCAAAGCCACCGCGTCCGGGTACCGAGTGGCGAAATCCACAAGGGTAAGAATGTACCGATTACCCTTCTTTGAAATCGGCGTCAGAGGTCCAATGATATCAACGGCCACACGTTCGAATGGCGTGTCAATCAAAGGCATTCGTCCAAGAGGCGCCTTGCCTACTTTGCCTTTGGGATATGTCCTTTGGCATGCGTCGCATGATTTTACGAATCTTCGTACCTCCTCCTGTACACCGGGCCAATAAAACGACTCCAAAACTCGGTCCTTCGTCTTCTTGATACCCTGGTGACCAGATATCGGTGATTCATTGTGCCAAGTGCAACACATGGACACGCAACGCCTTGGAACCACCGCTTGTTGAACTGATTTACCCGGAGTCAAGTGGTAAACGCGGGTACAAGATTCCTTTCTCGAACATAAATGAGTGGTATGTGGCTCCTTTGCCGCGGATGAGGGTGTCGACTCTCGCCCTACAAACATCCAGCGACCGGTCTTCCTCTTGTTTTTGGCGAAATGACTCCTGTGTCACCTCTAAGTTTCCAAATTTAGCAGTCGTGAGCTTCCGGCGATGTCCTTGCTTGAAACACCAACCATGACTGTGCTATTCGTCCCGCATCCATCCTTGGATTTCTCTTCAGAATTCAATGCCTGATTAGTTTTCCGACTTCAGGCTCGCTGACTCCTTCCACGTTGAGTCGGAGTCATTAGCGTCACGGGCGCCGGGAACATTTCCTACGATGACATCGTAAAGTGGCGACGTCATGCATTTGACTATCGCCATTTCCGGTGAAATAGGGCGATAGAATCCGTACTTCTGCTTCGGTACCTCGATGCAACTACCATCGGCCAATAAAATAGTGGCGGTAGTACCCGTCAGCGCATCATCGGGAACGAGGGAACGTCGCACGACCAGGGTGTTGCTTCCAGTATCCCTCAAGACTGATACAGTATGTCCAAACACTTCTCCCTGTAACACCGGCAAGTTTCGTGTAGCTGTTGCGGTGCGCGTTCGGAGTGCACTAGCAACATATTCATCTTGTGATGAATCATCGGCACATCGGGGCGTCTCGGACTTCTGGTCAGTAGACACGATGCAAAGATGTCATTTTCTTTGACCCGCCGTTGCTGGGCATGCTCTTGCATCGTGGCCGGGCTTCCGACAGTGCCCACAGAAGGACTCGTTGGGGTTTCGTGCGGCAATCAGATGCTCTGTGGCCGGGTCGATCACAGACGAAACATCTGAGAGGAGGCTGGGGTATAAGTAAATCCTTCTTGCTCCTTGGAATGTTGTTTGCAGACTTGGTACGAAATACCAACAAGTTTGTTTGCCGCTGGGCTTCCAAGAAGGTATCAGCTGCTTCTGCCATTTCTTTTACCGTCCTGCATTTCTTCTCCCTTAGAAAAAGTGCCAGGCGATCGTGGCAGTTATTCAGAAACTGCCTCAGCTACAATGAGGTTGCGCACGGATGCAAAGTCCTCGTCCGTTTCCGACATTTCCAGCCACCTATCGAAGTAAACTCTGTAATCTCGTGGCGTACTGTTTACCAGTTTCGCCGTCTTCAGGCTTGCTTTGCCGAAACTTTTCGCGATAGCCTTCGGCTGTGAAACGAAACCTCTGGAGCAAGGCCATTTTCGTACTCTGGTAATCCATTGAGTCTTCTGGCGACAGACGACCGAAGACTTTCAATGCTTCCCCACTGAGGCATAAACTAAGCGCTGTCGCCCACTTCTCCTCAGGCCACTCTTGACCAACTGCTACGCGTTCGAACCTCTTGAGATACGCATCGAGATCGTCACGCCCCTCGTCAAACACTGGAATCAGGTTGTGAGGATTGATCAAGCACGGGCGGCTTTGACTCCTCTCAGGTTCGCGGTCCCGCGCTGTTGGCTCTCGGCTACCTTCAACCTCAGCTAGTCGAATTCGCAGTTGAAGAGTTCTCTCTTCTATCTCCAAACGTTCCTTCGCCGCCTGCCTTTCCGCGGAACGCTCTTCACGCGCTTGCACAGATTCCTCATGAGCCCGCTCTAACCGCGCGTCTACCCACGTCTTTAGCTCGGCTCCTTGAGCCCCATGCGTTCCGCTAGCGTTATAAGCTCTTGCTCACTCATCTTCCCTACAGATTCAATCCAGTGCAAACGGCTTCGTCCTGTCGCGGACGCCAATTGTGAGGGATAAGGTTCGGGTAATCACGGCAACTTAAATACTCGTTGTCGAGACTGACGAAGACATTTGCAACTTGAGTTATAAGGCTTTAATGCCACACAAAAAAAACGATAATGAAGCTTGGCGTGTTACATGGCAACAGTACGAGCACGACGTACGTTCTCGAAAGACAAGGTCTGACGCTTAGCGTAGTCCCCCACTGCACTACACAAGGTTTGAAACACTTCACCGTGTGACGTCGAAGGCAGATGAGTCGATGCGTTGCGTTGCGTCTTACGCCGACATCAGCGATGACTCAGGCATGGTCGGAGCGGAGCGTGAGGCAGAGTCGATGTGTGGCAAGCACGTCCCGGACAGCCAGTAGTAGGCCCAGGTCTGGAATACGCCCGGATCCGAGTACAACGGACCGGCGCCGGCTGCAGGATCACACGGTAGAAGGGAGCCAGGCTCGTGCGGACCACAGGCACAGGTAGGCTTCGGGACCACGACCCGACGAGCGCTTCAGCCTGCCACTGTTTCGTTCGGATTCTTCTTCTCGAACGCCCGTCGTCGTCTTCCTCTTCTCTCTCCCATGGCTTGGCATGACTTTGACGACACGATTCCGCCTTTCCTTGTCTCATCGTCATCTTCGTCGGCGTACGGCACAGCACAAACTCACAAACATCGCGCACCAGATGAACCTACCGCGCATATCATGACAGGCACCAATACATCTTGACGTGACACGGTGCGTGTGCTCGCCGGCGTTCATTTCGTCGCGTCACGCGGGCGTTGGGACGCCAGGTGCCGGTCCTGCCATATACTCGCAGGCGCGCGCTGTGCTGCGTTGCTTTGAAGCATGCGCGTTTCAGCGCGTTTGGCGTCTCTTCGTCATGAAGAGAGGGAGACGCAGTGGTGTCTAGGTAACGCATCGGCGCGAAATGCAGCATGTCACATTTCGTCACGGTTGCCGTCGGGCCGCGCCGATGGACGCTGGTCGCGCCGGTAGCGCCTGGTGTCAGGCTATATAGATGGATGGATGGAAAAACTTTATTTCGTCAGAAAGCAACTGAGGATGATTCCGTGTTAGATGGCCATGAACCCAAGGTTGGCGGCGCCCTGTGTGGCCCAGTCCACGACCCTTAACTGGACGAGTGGGTCTGAGCTGGTCAACACGGCCTCCCAGTGCTCAAGAGAGGGATCACGCATAATATCCACCGGCGGCGGCACTATGCTACATTCCCAAAGTCTGTTATCATATGTTGCCACAGCCTGACACCATTTGCATTGCGGCTTAATCTCCTCCGGGTACATTTTGGTCAACACGTAAGGGTTGGAAAAAGATCGCGTCTGCAGTTTTCTCCAGACGCATTCCTGCGCCTTAGTCAACCGCTTGTGCTGGGGCGGATAAAACCTCCGCTCTAGTTTATAATGATTCGTTATGTCATGAAAGGACACCAGCCCATCTCTCGCGGACCTCCCCGGAACTGGCGGCTCACCTACCCGGCTGACGAAACCTCGAGCATTCAGGTGAGCCGCCTCGTTCCCAGGGTTCCCAGAGTGTGCTGGTACCCAGACAATTTCTATTTCTCTCAATTCTCGTCCCGTGGCCCCATGCGGAAATCGTGCGACGGTCGCCGATATTCTACCCCTCGCCAGATTTCGGGTGGCTGTCTTTGAATCAGTGAAAATCAAATCTGACTGCGAATTAGTTATAGCTAGCGCTATTGCCGCTTCCTCTGCAGTTTCCGAGGAGCGGGTTTTGACCGATCCAGGGGCGACAAAGCGCCCCCGCCTGTCCACCACCACAAGCACAAATGCGTCTTTGTCCTTATATTCCGCAACATCTGTATAGACTGCCGCTTTGTACTCGCCGTACTCAAAGTGTAAAGCTCTGGCTCTTGCCTGCCTGCGCTGCGTATGGTGAATCGGATGCATATTTTGGGCAAAGGTTTTATGTACAGGGCCTTATGTAACTCTTGCCGCACCTTTTTTAGGGGCGAAGCTCCTTAGGGCGTGGGCTGTGCGTCCCCTGTAGGCTGTATGTAGCCACCTCTAGTTTAGTTCTTGCAGTGTTCACTAGATGGCGGTACCATCCCCTGTATGTAGCCACCTCTAGTTTAGTTCTTGCAGTGTCACTAGATGGCGGTACCGTCCCCTGTATGTAGCCACCTCTAGTTTAGTTCTTGCAGTGTTCACTAGATGGCGGTACCGTCTCCTGTATGTAGCCACCTCTCGTTTAGTTTCTTGTAGTGTTACTAGATGGTGGTACTTGTAGCTGATGATGAAAAGATGCAAGATGTTATAAACTAGAAAGCGGTACTTGTAGTTGATAAAAGACGCGAGATCTTATAAAATAGGAATGATGTCACATATGGCGTGTGTCATTGGTTGAAGGCAATCGTTCGATTTAGTGCGGCGACGTACGCTAGGGGGAGCGATGTAATAAATCGAGTGGGAAAATTTACAGAGGATTCATGGTTTACCAGGTTTACCTCCGGAGCTTCGCCCACTCATCATCATTCACTTCGTGGATATGGCGGCACTTTTTTAGTGTCCCCAGTGGGAGCCTCTGCTCCAATGCCAATCCTTTCCAATTTCCAATATCCTGCCCGCTTTGGTTGTCGAAAGCCCAGCGTGTTGCATCACCAGATGCGCCTCCCATAATTCATCCAGGGTATTGTGTACCCCTAGTTTTAACAGCCTTTCTGTAGGCGCGTTGTTAGGCAACCCAAGCGCTGCCTTGTAAGCTTGCCGGATCATAGCCTCGACCTTACCTTTTTCTGCGGCATCCAACTTCATATAAGGTGTCGCGTTAGTAATCCTGCTGAGCACAAACGCCTGTACCAGCTTACAGAGTTCTTTTTCTTTAACCCCGCTCTTACGGTTAGCGATTCTTCTGATTAGCCTGACAGTAGCATTGACCGTGGTCTTAAGTTTTTCAAGGGCCACCCTATTCTTCCTGTTAGTTTGCAGATATAGGCCAAGAATTCTAATTGTTTGAGCTTCAGCTACCAGCCTACCCCCTACCTTTACCTCTAACGGCGGTGGCAGAACATAGTGTCTTGCATGTAGCCCTCTGGGGTTTTCCCGAACCACAAATAGCTCGGACTTTGGCTGAGAACATGAAAGTCCCGCCTCCCCTGCCAACTATTCGACAATATTAACTGCCTGTTGCAGTGTTTCTTCCAGATGCGCGTCACTACCCCTGGTTACCCATAGAGTAATATCATCTGCATAAAATGTGTGTTTGAGTCCCGGTATCTCCTGCAGCCTCGGCGGTATTTTAATTAAGGCGATGTTAAACAAGAACGGTGACAAAACTGAACTCTGCGGCATCCCTTTGCCTCCCAACGCGAATGAGTCCGATTTGATATCTCCTATTGAAATTTCTTGCGGTTCGGCCCTCCAAGAATTATATGATGTAGCGAAATGTCCTGACCCCTGGGCCAATTCCCGATAGGTTATTCAATATTGCCTCATGCGAAACATTGTCGAAAGCTTTATTCAGGTCAAGCCCCAATACAGCTTTGGTGCCCGTGCCATGCCCGGGATCGACTACATCATGTTTTTAACTGTATCATGACAACCTGTGTGGACAAATTGGCCCTGAAACCTATCATAGTTGGGGGAAAGATGGCCTCGTCCTCTGCATAATTCTGAAGCCTGTTGAGAACCACGTGCTCCATCGATTTGCCCACGCATGATGTCAGCGATATGGGGCGCGGTTTTCCAAGCAGAGTTTCTTGCCTGGCTTCGGAATAAATATAATCCTAGCATGCTTCCATTGTGCTGGGATCTCCCCGGCCACCCAATACTCATTCAGCAAGTCAGTGATCGCCCCGACCGATTTGAAATCTAGGTTTCTCAGCATTTTATTAGTAACTCCATCCGGACCTGTGTCAGACGTAGTACGCAGCTGCCCCATGGCAAACTCCACCTCCGCAATTGTGAACTCTTCATCTAGGTCTGAGTTTTCCACCCCCGAGTAGTGTGGTAAGCAACCGTCTACTCCATCTGTTATGTACCGATTCCGGAGTTTCTGTATAAACTCTCCAATTGTGCCTTCATATTTATGCATTAACCGAGTCATTTGTCCCCGTTGCGCCGATTTTGTTGCTGCCGGATCCAAAAGATGCCTTAACAGCTGCCATGTCTTTTTTCATCCAAACTGTTCATTCATGCAATCACAAATCTGGCCCCACTGCTGGGCTTGCAACTCAATTGTATAATTTTCTATTTTACGTTCTAACTTGGCAGTCCTTCTGCGAAGGACGCCATTATGTTTTGCTTCTTCCACCTTCTCAAGAGGACTCGCGTGCACTTCCCACATGTGTAATAGTCTCGAGTCAGCGGTAAACTCCTCCTGCTCGACTGGCACTTCTACCGTGGTATTATTACATCCTCCTTGAGCGCCTGTACCCATGCATCCAGGTCATTAATTTTCCCGTTTACAGTGTCTGCTCTGTTTTTTTCTAAATCTGTCCCAATCTGTAATTCTATGCCCCCTCACTTTGTCTTTATGCTTCGCAGCGCTAAACGTCGTGGAAAGGATATAGTGATCACTTCCTAGGGCTTGCCCTGTGTTAATTCACTTTGCATTACTGATGCCTCTAAAGAACTTAAGGTCTGGGGAGGTATCCATGCTTATGCTGTTGCCTACCCTCGTATGATCTTGTGGATTGTTTAACAGTGTCCATCGCAGATCCCAGGCAACTTACCAAAGCTGATTGCCCTTTGGGCTGACTCGAATATAACCCCACTCCGGGTGAGGCGCATTGAAATCTCCTACCACTATAAGCGGAGCGCGAGCTGCTAACCGTTGAGTTTGAATCAGGAGTTGTGGCAAGCCCAATCCTTTATCTTTTGGAGAACTATACACATTAAGTAAAAACAGACTCTTCTCATACTTTCGTTTAGGCAAAATCTCAAGCAAGACATAGTCATCCCTAGTGCTATCTACGGAATGCTGAATGGCATGCAGTGATGTTGCAATGGACTAGCATGGCTGTGAAGACGCGTGATACGCCCTTGAATCAATTCCTGGCGCTGTAAATGCCTTAAATCCAGGTAATTTTACGGAACCACTAGCCTCCTGTAAGGCTATTATGTCTGGTTTACTGTCCAGATTTTGTACGTGCAACTGCAGGTTACCCCGCTTTTGACGAAAGCCCCTGCAGTTCCACTGCCAAACCTCAATTTGCTGGCGAGGCGCCATGATGAGGCACCAGGTTGACTAATGGCACTTGGCCACCCACGGGAGGCAGTCTTGCCTCCAATAGAGTATGAAGCTGCTGAAGCATGCCCATGACCTGGGTTTGGGAATCCCTAAATTCAGTGGAGAGCATGCCGAGACGCTCCTCTATTGTGTCTAATCTGGCTTCGATCTTTTCGACTCGATCCTCCAACCTATCCTGTCTTTTCCCTTGTTTGCCTACTTTATCCGCAAGTGTTGTTACATCCGACTTAAGACTAATGACCTTAAAAACAGGCTGTGGCATGTCTACTGGTGACGTTTCGGCTAATCATTTTGCGTTAGCTACCTCATCCCCCGGCAGTGGTCTCTTCACTGTCCCCCGATTCTCCACTTCCATAGCTTCACTCTCCTGTACGCGAGCAGACGCCTCTTGCGTCGCTTTCTGTAGGCTTGCACTGCAGGTGCCTGTGTCCCCTGCCGTTGGTCGTTTCTAAGTGCGCGTTCCATCTCTGCAATTCTGTTTTTCATTCTTTTAATCAAGTCTCCCTGTCACTGAACCAGCGCTGCTAACTCCCTCTCTCGAGCGGTTTCGTTCTGGGAGGCCGTGCTTGACAAGCTCACCTTTTTGTTGGTGTCGCGTGCGCAGCTGTTGGTACTGGATGCTCGTCTACCATCTTGTTTGCCCCCGTGCCCTGGCAATGGCGGGAAGGAACTCAACCGGTCCCTGCTTTTGCTTCTGCCTTCTTTACCCCTCGGTGACCGCTCCGTGGCCCTCGAGGACCGCTTATCGTTGCCAGCTTCGCTCTCTCTTTCGATGCCCTGCTGCCGGCCTGTCGGTGGCTTGCGAGCCAGGCGAAACTTGCAGTTCCGACTTCCTGTGTGATGCGCACATTGGCACACGATGCAGTCCGGCGTGCACGTAGGTGGCTCTCCTTCTGGTGGGGCAGGATGGTCCTTCCCGCAACGGTGACGTAGGTTGCTCTTCGGACGATAGCAAACGTCCGCTCGATGTCCAACTCGTCTGCAGTTGTTGCAGGTCTCGACTAAATTCTGTACGGGATCACAGCGTACAGACAGTTCCCGTAAGTAATCTGCCGGGGTATGCGTTTTCCCCCGAACGTAATCTGAATCGCCTTTGACTTTCCCAGAGGTCTCGCATCCAGAATGTCTATGCCTTCATTCTTCTTCGGGAATCCCGACCGAACTTCTTCCACTGGGCATCCATCATAAGCATTGTAAATCACTCTCCGCACGGAGTTCTCCAACGGCGCCATGAACGCCGAAACCAGCAGGTCACGATCACCTAGCTTGAGCGTCTTCACAGTTCCATATGCCCCACTGCGAGTTATGCACGGTGTGCTCACCGTCAACGTGTTGTTTGTGCCTTTAACCCGCACAATGTCTTCTTCCGCGGCAATCGCACTCGTTAGACGCGCTGCTGCTCTCAGTGCACATCCGAGTTCTCTCGCTGTCACAACACTCAAGTCCCAGTTCTGGGGCCTGTGCACAATCTTGAAATCCGTGGCTGGCAACTTGAGAAACGGTCCGCGTTTCTTTCATACCAGCGCTTTCCCCCACTTGACTTGCTGCGCTCCGTGCGTCTTGCGCCCCGCCGCTGCCGGCCTGCGTCTCGCAAGGCTTACTCTTGGCGTTGTCGCCATGCTGAGTCTTCTTAAATCGGTCCTGTGTTTTCAGCACTGGTGCCCACTCTCCCGCTTCAAAATCTTCGGGTGTTATAGTCTCCCCTTCGACGTAGTATTCCATCTTCAGCCCAACAAGGCCCACGGTCACCGGGCGCAAGTCAGACGCCGGGCGACGCGGCCCAGGCCAGGCTTGGCCTAGGAGATAGGCCTAGCCTTGCCACCGCGAGGTTGATAGGAAAATCTCGGAAACTCCAAAAACGAGGACAATCTTGCCTAAACGAGTGGTGTCCGTAGGTACAGGGCAACCTCCTGCAGACGAGCCCACTGACAGCAAGTCCAGGAAAAAGCGCGTCCGCCGATAGTCGGTCACCGGGCCGGAGCTCATGCGAAACACGTCCGCACAGCGTCTCACTCCAGCCGCCTCTCCAGACTATATAGAGTGTTCGCGTTTTCCTGACGTAGCCTCGCTGTACCCAGCATGCGCGCGCGCCAGCGCTGCATTGGAGTATATTGGACCCTCTTGATGCGCTTGCGGCCGTTTTGCTAACTCTACATATACCGAATTTGGTGTTACGTGACGTCAATGCATGACGAAGATATCTGACTGGTGCAAACACGATAATGCTGACAAGCGTGTCATTTTAAAAAATGACAACATACCACGCTCATAGCGTGCTTGCGGCCACTTTGATAGCTCCATATATATTCAATTTGATTTCACGTGATGTGAATAGATGACGAAGGTAAACGACACATCCAAACATGATAACCATGACACGAACGTCGTGTACGGCATCATTCAGCTTCCTCTCATTGCGTAGTGCTGATTTTAAAGTGACATCTCACCCTTTCTCATTCGTGCTTCGCATATCATCGATTTTCACTGTACGTGGGACCTGCCAATTTTCTAAGTTCGCCTTAAGAGTGACCACACGTACGCCTTTCAGCGTTTCAGCGCTTGAAGTTTTTCTGTGAAAAGTAATGGTTTTTTCAGACAGGATATCCTTCTTAACAGACGTGCATTTAACAAAGTGTAAACGTGTGGTCTGAAGAACAATGCAATTCATTTGCCTTTTTCGCACGCAGCTTGCACTGCAGACCCCTCAGAAATATTGCAGTGTCCGGTTGTGCGTTGTTGTATGATAACGTTTTACTTTGCACCGGCCTTGATTTGTTCGTTAAGGTTTTCATATAATCGATATATGTGCGATGCATCTGGCTCTTTGTAATTCAGTGACGTCAAGGCAGCTTACGACAGAAAAAATTAACCCACTGTTGTGCAATCGCTACTGACGTTACGTAGCACAAATAAAAAAGGGGATAGCTAGAAGTTTACAGGCATATAACCTAAATGTTAACGTGTGGTAGGCTGCACAGGTATTTAATTTGAACGTTTAAGATACACGCTCAATATTCAGCAGAACCTGAGCTGTATACTTGGGTGGCAAAAAAGGTACCAATATATAGGCTTAATTACGCAATGGTAGCTAAACGAAGTCTGATTCAATGCACATTTCACCTTGTTATACTCAGGTTTACGTGTACTTACGATTTCCTGCAAGATGACTGTTTATTACCACGATAACATTTCATCTTAAACACTTCATGATAAATACAACACAAAGGTGTCCGTAATTGATTTGATGCTGTATTTAAACGAAAACCGAAATTACTATAACATCGCGCCGAAGATATGACGCTGTGTCTAATCAATGAGAGTCACATGCACGTTATCTCACTTTATTTCGCCAATTACGCACACTCATTTTTGATAATTTTCATAGGATTAAATTTTGAACGCGGAGATCACATTTCGATGCAGGGGATGACGAGGACCATGTACCTCACTGCACCATCAGAAATTTTTCCCGGAGGAACTGCGCAGCTACTCTGAAAAGGGCTATTTGCTCTTCCAAAAGACGAAACGTTTGCAAAACATTGCACGCGGCGCGGCAAGGAAAGGCACTTTCCTCCTTGTTGAGTAAAGCACCCGTTTTTGGAGTAACCGCATGAATGTTCGTGCAAAAGTCCCATTGATGCCTACACAAGCCTGTTTCCTGGAAGACGGTGTCGTAGCGTGGTGTGGTGTAGTGGTTAGTGTACGCTCCCGCTAACTTAGTGGTTTTAGTGGTCGTGAGTTCAAATCCCGTCTGTTCGCTGGAAATTTCCTGAAATAAGTATATGAATGTGATGCTTGCACATCAGTTGTACATCGAATCAAATGCCTGCACGTATTTCGGAAAATGACCAAGCCAACGAAGATAAAATTTTTCTTTTGAGCAAAGTGTTGCTCCCTTGAGGAGTAACCGCGAGACGCGGAGCAACTTCGCAGTTCCTTCCAATTCAGAGATCGGGGTACGCAGGTTAGTTACTCCTCTATAGGAGCAATCTATATATTCCTCTTCCTCATTCACTTCTTAGAGTGTAAATGTCGAAATTTCGAAAGCACTCCGCTGTGGTATCCCTAATTATCATAGTGTTTTCTGAGGACGTAAATTCTGCACCACTGTTGTTATTATATCATTTCACAATAGGTCACAAAAGGGAATTCATTGTTCTCAATTTATACTTTCATTGTCATTGTTATTGGGAACGTATACATACTTTCATAGGCCTATACCTAACTAAAAGAGGTACTTCTCTAAGTTGTCCACAAAATGATCTTTATATAGTCATTAAAAAAACGAGGACACTCAACATTAGAAGCGACATTTTGTTTGTGTGCTGGTTCTTTGTACTTTCATAGTGAGATACATACGATATCAATGCCCTAGAATCAAAATAAGGCTCTTGACGAAGGTGAAGTCGTCATTTACCTTTTAAAGTCGAAAATGTTGCAGATAAAGACTTGAAGTCGGTGGTCTGGCGTCTATATACACAAGAAGTAAATAGACGAAATCTTTTCAAAATTGCCTTGTGGTAGGCCACAACGACGTTTGCGTCAAATCAAGCTTCAATGAATACGCCACAGTTAGGGAAATTAACAATGGCGCTGCTTTCACTTTATGAAAACATAAACAGCTTCGCTATGGGCTAGTCCTAGTTTCATGCTCAAGAAGGGGCGTCACACAAAATAAAGCCAAGCAGACGTGTTGAGACATACTAGCCCTTGCTGCAGCTAAGTTACCCGCATAACTGCCATGCTACAATGCTAGGAAACAGATATCTTTTTTGGCGCAAGAAAACAGCAAACCATTTGGCGAAAAATTAAAACACAACATAAAAAGAAGAGCTGCATGTCACGCTAGTTATGCGGAAAAAGCCATGCCACCTTGTTAAGGAAAAGAAAGCGTGCCTGAAGGAAGAGCTTGTAAGTATGCTAGAGGCTCTTATTATTCGACCGTCCGTACGCCATATGCATTGCCGATAACCATAGCGCTTAAGGAAGATGAGAGCCATCGGCTTTTTACGAACTACAGAGCCATTAACAGCCAGACGCATCTTATTTCCTTTCCTATGCCCAGAATAAATTAAGTGATAGCCAAGACAGGTGGATTTTCCTCCTTTTATAGGATCGAAATATGTAAGGGCTTCTGGCAAGTACCTCTTCAAGAGGATACAAAGCAGCACAGCGCTTTTAAAACACAATTCGACTCTTACGAGTACAACTGGCTCCCGTTCGGATGAAAGAAACTTGCCAAGCCGGTTCCAGAAAATGAATAATACGGTTTCTACATCTCTTCATTGAATCCTTTTGTGAGGTATACGTGGCAGATATCACCGTTATTTCTAAATGTGAAGCCCTCCATCAACAACATCTGGTTTCCGTTCTCAAAGCTTTGACAGATGCTGACCCTGAAGGTCAGCAGAAGAGCGAATTGCTTAGGATCAAGATTACTTCATTGGACAGAGTCCAAGATGTCACTACAATAGACCCTAAGAGAAATTGGTGGTGCGCATAGCGAAACTCGTGAAGCCCTTCGATGTCCACTCTCTACATATTTTTAGGACTGGCTGACCATTCTAGAGCAATTATATAAACTTATGCTCTCAAAACTGGATTCCTAATGAGACTTGTGAAACAATATCTATTATTTCGCTCGGTAGGTGACTGTGAAACAGCCCTACAAAGATCTGATACGAGTTACATCAATCAGATATATTCCTTACCCTACAAGACTTTGATCTACCTTCGAGCTCAGCACATATGCGTCACACTACAGAACGGCAGCAATACTTTACCAGCGAGACGAAATTCAACCATGTGATCACCTACTCCGCGTAATTAGGTACGACAGTCACACTTTTAACAAAATGGAAGTGAACTACACAATAACGGAGATATATTCTCTGGCCATTCTAAAGATTGTTCGACACTTCCGCTCACATGTAGACAGATTTAAGTTGTACACTGACCACGAGGTAATTACCCACCGTTTGAAAATGGCAAAGCCAAAGGAAAAGTCCCATGGTTGGTAAGCGAGCTACCACTGTTCGACTTTGAAGGCAACCATCGCCCAGGAGCTTCAATGAAAGATGCCGATGCAATGTCCAGATTGGGGGTCATACTTTTAGACGTATAATGGAAAACCATAAATACAGAAAAACTTTGGAAAGGTACTGAATCTTTACAGCTCACCGAAATGGGTAGAATCGCAGCGCCTCCTGCAATAATTCCAGAAATTCTCGACCTATACGACATGAGTCATCATTCGGCGGGGGGGTCGCGATGGTTTCTCGCGAACCTAGATGAAGCTACCAAATGGTTCACATCCATGAAATAAGACACGAAAAAGTATGTGCAATCATGTCATCAATGCCAGATCACCAAGGTAAAGTTTTAAACAGCCAACCCAACAAAATGTGTTACCAAACAACTCTACAACACCATTTGAGGTGATCCACATCGACTTCGCTGTACTTAAAAAAAAATATGAGAGCGTGAAGGAATTGAGCCTTTGTGTTGTGCGTTGATGACGGTGCTGGAATGATGGCAATAAAAACGGGAAAGGAGGACGCCAACAGTGTAATCTGTTTCTAAACTGCAACATGTTTTACAATGGGACGATATTGCTGACGATATTGCTGGATTAGCCTTCTGCAGTCATCCTTTGAATGAACGAGCAAAGTGTCGAGGAGTTAGGCTCAGGTTTACTGCACCGTATCATTCAGCAGCTAGTGCATAGATGGGCTAGTGCATCGAGCTATTCGAGACATCAAAAAGTACTGAAC